>RCHF01000852.1:0-14183 GCA_003987895.1 Neonothopanus nambi
GGAAATGATTCAGCCACACCATTCATCCTGGATCTCATGGGACTGGCACTCACTATCTGGAGATGACATGGCACAGAGAGGTGGAAATGATTCAGCCACACTATTCATCCTGGWTCTYATGGGACTGGCACTCACTAWCTGGAGATGRCATGGCACAGAGAGGTGGAAATGATTCAGCCACACCATTCATCCTRGATCTYATGGGACTGGCACTCACWTACTGGAGATGACATGGCACAGAGAGGTGGAAATGATTCAGCCACACCATTATTGCATCTTGTTTCCAATGGAATTTGAACTTACCTCCTGTACATGTCATTTAATTATACAAAATAGCTGGAATATAGTCAATACAATACTCACTGTCTGTGGAAGTAATTCAAAGAAGCACAGATATCTCAATAAAATCATCACAATATCTTTAGAGCAACCTTAACTCACATCCTATTAATTATTCTCAACTATGATCAGACTTGGCCATCAAATATATTACTCACATACTATTTTAATTATAATTCCTTCTTTTTAGCATCTTCTTCATTTCCTATATCCCAAGCTCTCACCTCCTAGTGCTACATAGTGAGCTAAGTGTTTCCAGGCTCTAGGTGGGAGGAAATGTCTTACCACCTATGATAAGGATAATGAATTGAGTAAATCTCACAAGAGATATAATGTCCAAAGCAGACATACATACTATCCAACCCCAATCAGTCATTTGTCAATATCTCAATCTTCATGGTTGATTTAGCAATACTCACATTCTAATCTCAAGAGGATATTATATAGAGTAATTTCTTGCATTCATCACAGATCCCACTTACCCAGACATGTGGAAACCATACAAGAGCCTGTCTTGTAAGACTGTGAAGGCTTTGTTCTAACCTTAAGGAACTTGGTGTTTGATATGTTAGAATGGTGAATAATCATCATATCATGCAGATGGTAACTCTAACCTTTCAGTTGCATATTCAACACAGAGATGAATATTATTTTGCTGCACAGACACCAACAACATTTTCAAGGTGTCATCATTAAGTGCTTCCACTGTCTTCTTGATCAGTTCATTACAGCTAGAAGTCTCCTCTGATTTGTTCATATCTGAAAATATTCTTTGTTAATCTATCACTCAGTACATGTTTGTAGGCTTACTGGCTGTTTGTATGTATACTGCTAATGGAAAGACTTCCTCAAGAGGAATAACAAAGTTCTTGGTCAGCATTTCAAGAGCTTTTTCATGTTTGGTGTCAGTTGCTTCCTTAAGATTCTTACCACAATCCTCTCGAAGGCTCTTGAATGCCATGGTGATCAAGCCATCAAATTTGGTGAAAACCACAACTATAGGTACTGATATAATATCAGTAGTATTACTCCTTATTTACACTGCAAAAATGTCTACTTACCCTTCCTCTCACCATACTCTTTCAAAAATTTCTTGTCTGCATCAGGAAATGGTCTGGTTGTATCTGTGGGAATACAGTACCTTTCAGTGTAACATTACAATTTATTTATTTCTGTAGAATGTAAAAGCACTGCACCAGATGGCATGTAGCTGTTCAGACAACTCTCTTCCTTGAGCTCGTTGAGTTACAAAAGCTTTCATAGTGTTGATTTCTTCCAAAGAGCCAGATTCAAAGCCACAGGAGTCATGAAAGATGAATTGTGGGTTGCTGCTGAATATGAGCTGATTTTCAATATTATGCACTCCTCGCTGCTTGATCCTAAGTAAAATGGAAGCTAAGAAAATATTGCATCATACATCTTTTGATTCCTGGACAACTATGGGATCAAGCTACAAAGTATATCTTCAGTGTAGAAACTATATGTTTTGAAAGGGATATTTACCTTCTGACCCTTTGGATTATATATCTTGGGATCTTCTGTGGATTGACACACTCTCTTGAGCAGAGTTGTTTTTCCAGCATTTGCATTGCCAAGGATCAGAACACGAAAATGGCCACACTTGCTGCGGAGATCAATAGCTTTGTCCATAGTGAAGAATGAGTTTGTGTTCAAGATCAAGTCTGAGCCTGTGCTGTTAAATGACAAGGGAGAATGCACTCAAACAAATAATCAGCAGGAATTGAATATAAATAACTGATCTGATTCAAGATTTTTTTTCCCAATAAAGAATCTCTGAATTGGTTTACAAAGGCTGTCTGCACTCAAGCCCCACAAATTTCTCACTTACTCCACCTGACCTTATCGATACCCCACTATTACATTACTACTAAGGTTAGCTAGCTATTAAGTTCCACTGAGTTTGAAATCATTGTAATGGATCTTCTTAGCCTAACTACAAATGGACATCATGAGCCTAGAAACAGGCCACAGCAAGATGAATGGAGATTACATGGAACTTGAGAAAGCTAGTGACAACAGATAAGGCACTGATCAGAGATGTCTCCCCTTGTACCGCCTCAACTGCTCTAGCACTCCAATATGGCATATAGCTACCATGGTCAGCAGACTCAAGAAGTGAGAATGTAAAATTCTCAAATATAAATATTGACATAAAGAATAGAGTTCTATTTACATAAAATATCTTCTACTCCCATGAAGCAGCATTCATAGAAAGTCATCTGAGATGTCATTTGACCTATGAATTAGACACAACAATCTTTTTAACTCAGATAGCCACTTGAGTCGAGACTCAAGACAACTCACAGACAGCTATACCTTCTATCTAACTCTCCACTATCAGATTTATCTATGGCAGACCCCACCACAAGTCAAATATTGAAACACTGTCCACGGTAAGTTATGCACCTATGTTCTTACTGCTTTATGTAACCATTGCTTGACACTACATGTTAACAGCTTTCAGATTCTGTTGGTTGGAAAGGTGAATCTCCAATTCTTTGTGAGTTCACACTTTGACTAAACCTATCAAGTCTGGTGTTGGAAAATCTTCACTCATCAAGCAGGCATTTAGTGTGGAAAAGGATATAGCAGTTTGCCCTTCCTTTTTTTTCAATCATTGCAGTTTTGCTGAGAATTAATGCAGGGAGTATCACATCATGATCATGGGATTCATGATATAAACACTGAAATTACTTCTCCTGAGAATGAACGCTTTGTTCTTCATGACTCTCAAGGCTTTGAACGAAATGAAATTCAAAATCTAGAGGTGGTGAAAAATTTCATTCAACAGCGAAGTGATAAGAAGCTTCCTTTGAAAGAACAAGTACATGCAGTCTGGTGAGCACACTAAATCTCTCTGATTCTTGGCTTTCAAAGTGAGCAAATGTAATTTGTAGGCTCTGCATTCAGATTCCATTTGCTGGTGGTCAAGTGTTTGAGACAGGTGATGAGAAGTTTCTGGAGTTTGCACATAAAGGTAAAAGCTCAAATTGAGTTTCTGAATCTCTACTGATTAATCCAACTAGTGTCTGTGCCTGTAATAATTGTCTTTACTCAATTTGATAAATTGGTCAGTCGAATGGAGGAGCATCTGACAGAGGAGGAGATAGATAGCTCTGAAGACATTGACAAACTGTGTTTGGACAAAGCCGATACTGAGTTCCAGAAATTATGCTCAGAACCTCTCAAAAACAAGTATCCATCACTTTGATATGCAAAGACATCTGGTTTGAAAATTCATATTTGTGCTTCAATATCACAGCTAATACTTACTTCGTTACAGTGAAACCAGGATACCAATCCAGTTTGAAAGACCTCATTCATTGTACACAAGAACTTGTAGAGCACTGGGTGGAAGGGGATGTCTGGATTGTGTCTGCAATGGCTCAAAGAGCTAGTGCTCAGGCAAAGATTGATTCCTCCATTGCGTAAGACCATATCTTTATGCTCCATTCTTATCCAAATAGCTTACCCTGTGCTTTCAGAGTTGGCATGAAACGTAACTGTCCACTCCAATAAATACCCTTAATACTAACCTTTCCATTAAGGATACTGGCAAGGACTCGCATCAAGTATCAGTCTTTCAGATATGACACTCAAGAAGTGTCTATCTACTATTCATGTGGACATTATCTCAAGCTGGAATTTTCATGATCCTGACAATGTGGGTATCCATCAAGTTTCTCAGTTTGCTGTCTGTGCTGAGAGACTTCTGCATTAGCTACTAGATAGCGAGAATTTTCAGAAGAAAATTATGGCTCTTGCACAGCTGGTTATGCCAGATACCTCAGAATTGAACTCATGGTTCACACAGTGCGTAATGGAAGGCTCCCTGCATAGGTACATACTCACAAGAAATCTGATTTTTTAGAGAAAGCATTGAACATCTCGACAGTATCATAGGCATTGCATCCCAAGTGGCCTCCGCTCTGGCTCCACCAATTGCAGCCATTGGGCTTTCCGTTATGTGTATCAAGTGGATCACTTCAACCTACCAGCGAACGTGGGTGTGGCATCGTATCTGATCTATGAACCTTATCCAGATCTAATGTAAATTGTTGCCCCTAGACCAGAAGTTCTACGCTGCCTCATGGGCTACATTGTCGACCTGACACTTGTGATGGATCAGCTATTTCTCCACACCTTGGCAATAAAGCCCCCACGTCGTATAACAGAAGACATGATCGACACTGCACTTGAATCTTACAAGGAAGGAGACGCAGCTAAGGTCCATCATGCCATACGAGAATATGTCAACAAAACAACTTTCCTGCAAATCCTCAAGGCCAACAACGCACAGGAGAAAGTGAAAGACCTGATTCACGAGTATCAGGTTAAAGTTTAGACTCGGAGTACTCTTGAAGTAGGGGTCCCATTCATCCCTCTCATTTTTTATCGAGCATCATTATCTGGAGTCGCAGCTCTTTAGCCAATTGTATGTAGAACACGAGATATGCTTCCATTCATATGTCAAATTACTCTATGCAATCTTACCTCATTGTTCGTCTGCAAGCCAGCTAAGTCTGACCGGAGGTAGAATTGCGTGAGCTCGACTGACCTGTTCACACTCCCCAGCTTCTTGAACTTTATCGAGGCGCAACAAAGTTTCCAAGATCATACAGCTACGACAGGTGGAATGTTCGCGTTATTCCCATGAGGCAACCTGTAATCTTAAACACGGAATCGATAAGCAGAACTGAATACCTGTTATTAGCAGCTTCAGTTATCAGGGAGTCATCTGTCCATAATATGTATAGGGGAGATGAATGGGAGTGGAGCTTCTTCATGATGTAGACGCACTTTTCGTCCTATTCGATATCCTTCTAAACTCCCCAGAAGCTTCAGCATATCTCGTCATTGCCCACTAGTAGTACTAGTAGCATGCACGCATGCAGCGCGCTTCTCAGATGCAAATTGACATGCACAGGCTCTATCGAGTACATAGTAACATGATTCTTTGAGCGTTTTAGGACCGGCCACGATGATACTGGAGGCGATAAAGAGGTTACACTTATCAGGAGAAAAATCATTCAACATGTTCGGGCTTGTTTAATGCTCACCACATTGACTAGTTGAGTATTGATACACAGTCTTATCTCCTTGAGTTGAAATTTTCGAGGTATTCTTTGTGTCTTGTTTCATCATCAAAGGGTAAGCGAAACACCAGTGAGCGCTGAGTGAGCGCGTCGCGAGCAGGTCGTGACGAGGAACGAAGAGGGGCGAAGTCGGACGAGCTGCCTGTGGCAGTGCAACACGTTGCCGATTTCGGATTGTGGGAGTGTCGAACTTCGCTCAAGCCCCCACTCCCCTGGACCAAAGCCCGCTGCTTAGGCCAGGCTACTAAGGCTGAGATCGGAGACAGCACTACACTATATGAAATTGATTGACGTATGACGAAGCTGTGAGCCATTTCTAGTTGACTCCTGGACAATTTGGCGGCTGAGAGTTCAAACGTCCACCTTCAGCCTCACCTTCGGAATTCAACTTGGATTGTGCACCTTGACTGCTTCTTTCATGGCTTATCCGAGACGACATACCGAAAGCCTTTCATAGGTCGATCTGCTCCTGTTTTCATTAGTCAATTTCGACTGCGCCTGGACCACCAGCTGGGTTCAAGCAGGTTCGAGCACTGCACAAGCAGAAAGCAGACCCTAGACCCCGCTGCACTGCCACATAGCAAACTTGCCAGCTCCCCATCAGATTTTTGTCTATGTTCAGGACATTGATTGTCTTTTTTTTTTTAGCAAAATTTAGCTACGACGGCGAGTCTGACCGTC
Source organism: Neonothopanus nambi (assembly GCA_003987895.1). Lineage (NCBI taxonomy): Eukaryota > Fungi > Basidiomycota > Agaricomycetes > Agaricales > Omphalotaceae > Neonothopanus > Neonothopanus nambi. The sequence continues at coordinate 6,138 of RCHF01000852.1, forward strand.
AACAGAGACGTTCTGGGACGTTTGACAACCATCTTAGCGAGCTACGTATATAAGGACATGCGCAACTCGGTCAAATGGTCCCGCTTTCAGCCTGATTCGGTACTTTATTTGCCACCAATCACCCCACTATCACGATGCTGACTCTCGCTCTCGCTCCCTTCCTGCTCCTTCTTTCCGCTAGTTTTCCTGCTCGAGCCCAGGTGACCAACACGACTTTCGGCCTTTCCTGGAACGAAACCATCCCTCCCTTTGGATGGTCCTTCGGCGAATTCTTTAGCTTTATCGACACGTCCTTCGGACAAGCCATGTCTGGCTCTGGTCCTGAGCATCTGTCCTACCGATTGTCCGCCTCCTTCAACGGAACTAGACTTAACGCACTTTGCGGCCCTCAGACAAACACTTCGACTCATGCAGTGCTTATCCCTGTGTCGTTCTCCGAAAATGGCAACGAGGAGTCAGGATACATGTTAACTTGGGTCAATGACACAGTGTCATTGCCCGATGGGACTTTGGAGGACGCGCTCACGTTGGAAAATGGGACTCTTGTGACTACTGTGAGAAATCCCATTCATCGTGATTTTCATGACCTTTTCTTAATCGAATGTTTTTCGTGTAGTTGGGTGATGGCGAATGGGGCTTTGCAGGAACTGCCTATACCCCGAACGATGTTGTGGTCCGTTCCCATCCTTCATTCTCTGTCTAAGCTCCTCTGACGCTAAATTTGCGCTGTTTTAGTTCATATGGGAAGCTCCGGGAACGACCGGTTATGGAGTTACTCTCGGTCAGACCTCTGCTAGTGATATCACCTGCTGATCGAACGTGTTACTTTATACTTGTGGACTCAGGCCAGTTGATGTGCTCCTACACCTCCGCCCCCATGTATACCGTCCTGTTAATACATGAATAGACAAGTCTGACGTGCGCGTTACTCCCAACTGACTGATTGACATCACCGGTAGTTGAATTGAATCAGTTGATGGAGTAAACTCTCCAGTAAGCTCAAATGCGTCTAAATCACATTCTATTCATTCGTATCCTGAACTTGCTCGCATTTGCAATTGGAGAGTACAGTAAAGTTACACAGCACGATTTAAAGACGAAAACCTCTAACGCTGGCCATCTTGTAAAGAGAAATTTCGGGTCAGCAGACGATTACTAATTCCGAAGTGAATAAAACTTACAAGCTTTGGACTCGTATTTGCCTGCCAATGCCCAGTCATCATCAATTAGTATCCAGAAGTATTACTGATCCGAAAGTACTTACCCAATCCGACAATGATATTCTGAAGCTCCTGGGGCTTTCCATCGAGGTAATTTTCCAGGATAGTTTTGGTACCCGACGCGTACCTTTCCTGGGCGTCGAGGGTAGTACCAGAGTAGTGCGGAACCATGCCGTTTCCTCCTCCAAGCGGGTTCTTCATCGTATGCCATGGATGGTTCTTTGGCGCGGGTTGGACATTTCATACGTCACCTGGTGGAGGATGATGCTGGTGCTGTAGAGAGAGTAAGGAGGCTGAAGTCGAGGTGGGGGTGGTTGAAAATGGGAGGGAAGTAATAATCACTGAACTCGACGAGGTAGCGGCTGTGAAAGAGGAGGCAGCAGGGAGGCAGCGGATACTTGTCTTGATGCAGACTCGGAGGTTCAGCACCACGAGATCGACGTCGAGGTTGAGCTCGAGGACTTGGAAGAACAGGGAAGACAGGTTCCTATCCTATCAATTGATCCTGCTTTGGACATTGAGTACGGAGCCGGGGAAAGAGAGGAGGACAGCGATAGCTTCCAGCCTCTCTTTGAGGTAGAAGCCTACCTAGATGTCACATTATCATTAGAAGAATGTGCCATCCATCTTGGTACCGCTGCGCACCTTATACTTGCACTATACTCTCATGACAGGGGCGACTTCATCCCTGTTCAACTATTCTTTGACACCGAGTCTATGATAAAGAATGTGTGTTTCTGCATTGCGAAAATGAAGCTTGATGATCCTGACGGAGAATTCTTCCTCATAGTTCTTGGCACCGATGGTCTAGAGAAGGTGTTTGGTGTTGTGAGAACGATGGTGGGCGGTGATACAAATGCCGACCAGCTACAACTCACCAATCGTATTGACGGCAGTGTACAATGCATCAAAATCCTCGCTGAGCATCCTGAATGGGCCGCGGAGGAGAGGGTCGTAGACTTGCCGTCAAGAGCCTACAACAGCTTGGGAGTGACGTGACAGCTAAATATGACTATGTCAATCCCAAGTCAATTCAGGGAGACAGTCACGTACGGTCCGTTCATCCTCAAAGCTGCTGGCAGATCGGGAGGGATAAAGCAGTGGAGTACTTGACCGAGGCAGGTGTCCAGGCTTCATTTGATTTGATGGACGCTGAAGGAGGGTATGATATTCTTTGTCCATTTGGGGGCAAAAAAATGGTCCTTGGAAACGGAGACAAACTGATGGATGGAGAATCGTCGGAGGGGGATGGAGATGACAGAGAACCGACATCAGCATCAGCACCTAGCTCTAACGAAGACTTGGAGGGTGTAGATGATGAACCAGACATTGATGACCACTGTGGTGAAGCTAAAGCTGACACGCAGCAGTCATCGACAAAAGACGCATGGACCTCCATTGACAGCACCCAGACAGGGAAGAAGGTGCATAAAGCAACAATCTTACGCCTCTACTCAGACCCTCTTGCTATTGCGAATTCGAAGGATCGGTTGAAGCGTGTTCGTGGGTATGGGCAATATAATGAGACTCGACTTTCAGATGGCCGAGTGGGATCCATGGAGGGGGGTGCAGCTATCTCTATCGAGGATCCCGTCCTCACGGTGGTACAGTGTGTGGGTCGGGTGTTCATTGCTGTTGTCCAAGTGATGGAGGTTATCCAGGGTTCTGCCACGGTCAGTTCACTACCAACGCAATTCCTTCATGAGCCAAACATTTCTGTTACTTGTCATGTTATGAGCCTGAAACTCGTAGATGATGAACATCAACCTACCAGCAATGATTAGCAATGGGATGGATCTTTTGTACAAGGCGGCACCCTGCGTAATGTTCCCGGATCATCACTTGAGCTCCTAAATCCCGATTTGGAGATCAGTCGATGCAGCACAGATATAAAAGCACCAACTTACGTTTTTTCTACCAAAGAGCTCAATGCAATCGGTATGGTCTTGTGCGAGCAGATTGCCGATAAGCTAGGTGAAGTGCATGCCATCAAAGTATCAGAAAATTTCCCGTATCGCAGCACCTCAGATGAGGCATGCTTGCTATGCAAGACCACTGAAACCCTCTCACGAACTCTTCAAGATGGCCATCATTTCTGCCACTACTGTACAGTCTGCCTTTCAGAGATGACAGTTCCCAGACGGCTCCAGCATTGTGCTGCACATATACTCCACGATTCACCCATGAAGGGTGTAGAAAACCCATGTGGGCTATGTTTGGATTCAACGTGCAAAATATATGTCAAAGACAATAGGGCCCAAGCACCGGTAGTAGATATGCAGTGTTCAACTTGCAAGCTCCTAGGGGGACATCTCAATATCGCAGATGCCAGTACATCCACAGAAACCTCACCTTCGACCAATCATCCGTTATCTTGCCCTCTTTGTGCTCCCACCCTTCCTGCTGTCTGGAAGTACAACCTCCACGCACATATCACCAAGGAGCATCCAACATCCAACATCCATCTCTATGAATCAGCTTTTTCAATCAGCAATACAGAGAAGACACTTCTCAGGAAGATATATCTCACCAAACCCAGAAAATCGGCTAAACAGCAACACAAGAATGCACTGCCGAAACTCAACATATCCGAGACCCATAGTGCACTCCAAGTCATGCTGTATGTGCAGGCGAAATTCTTTTCGATCTAACTGACGCGTATATTTTCAGCTCCGAGCCCATAGAACCTTCGTCAGAGTCGGAATCAGACACTGACCTTGAAGTCTCTAACGCATCTCCAGAGCACTCTGATGATAGTGATATTGAACCTAATCCAAACAACGATACCCCTGCGCACGTGAAGGATCTAGAAATCTCGGTGCAAGAAATAGACAACGAAACCCACCAGCAGCATCCCAGGATATTACCCAATCCTCAGAATGTGAATATAGAGGAGATACACGAGGAGCAAGCTTGTGGGCAGGCTGATTTATGTAATAAGGAAGAGAAGAACGAGGAGTGGCAGGTGAGTGATCAACAGAACAACAGCCTAGAGGGTACCATAGCTCTTCAATCCAATAACTTCGAGAACGGCAACGACGAGGACCTACCACTTGAAACATGTCCCTCCAGGCAAAAGCATGTGGTCTCCGAGCGAGCGAGATTAACAATGAATGAATGTGCCGACTCTGATTGTGAAGATGTTATCTATGGTGATAATTTTGTTGCTTGCTCTGCTGGCTGTGGTTCAAAGGTACGTCAGGTCTCAGTGGAGTCTCAGTAAAATAAGACTCACTGCCACTCCAAAATACCATTTACATTGTCGAGGACTATCCCAAAGGCCCGCAGGAAGGTGGTTTTGTGATGATGAGTGTAGAAGAGGAGGAAAAAAGCGGCGGAAGCGAGTATGAGAGATGAGAGGCATAGTATATGTGGGGGCATAGTGCGGGGAAACGTGTCTGTAATTTTACCCCGCCGGTAATGATTAGCAAGCTCCGGAATTACCATATTTGGAAGGTGGGAGGGGGGTTATCTCGACCTTATGTCTGTGTAACAACGCTATATATAACATTAGATGCCTGAACACCTCTTCTCTTGAGTTGGTGGTGATTGGGAGGGTTTATGTTGAGGATGAGCCAGCAGAGATGAAGGAGGGCAAGAATGGTAATGATGACGAATGGCATAGATATGAGTCTGCTGACAGTAACGATGCTGAGGATGAGGATTATGGATGTGAGGAGGCGGTAGAGGAAAAGGAAGACCAGAAGAGGGTGGAAGAGGATGGAAGCGATGAAGAGGTTTGGGATGACAAGAAAGTATATGAAGAGAAGGAAGTACAAAGAGGATCAGAGAACGAGGCAGAGGAGTTCCCTGATCCAGAACTCTTACCCTTACCCGAACCAGAACCTCTCATCTTCTCAAAGTCTTTCTCAGACTTAGAATCACCACTCGCTGTAGCTGAAGCCACGTTGGAGAAGGAAAACGAAGAATCTTCCTGCTCCCCAACGTGAATGCATATTCAGATGCCTACTCCACCCGCATCACCACCCGCTTTGCGCGCGGTGCCCTCACGGCATGCATTAAGGAGACGTATGGAAATGGATGGGGTTGAGGGTACAATTGGGGATTTGGCAAAGGCGTCGGCAGTGCCAGCTTGGTCTGTGCGTGCAGCTGACGCGCCGCCTCTGGGAATCGCTACTAGTATGAGCGGGACCTCCGTTGCCAGTTCGGCGTCTCAGGATGAGAGTATGTCAAAGGACAAGGAGGGTATGATTGACGTGGATGGGAAGGGGAAAGAAAAGGCAGAGAGGGAAGTAGAGAGCAAGGGAGAAGAGAACGTGCAGGAATTGACTCTGGCGGTTCGATTGCCTGTATTGAGGACAGTGACACTTCCTGGTGCTTTCCCAGTGGATGTACACCCTCTATCGGACGTGACCGCGGAATCTACGGCTGTAAAAGCGCCAGCAGAGCTAATCAAACGCTTCTCCTCTGAAACTCCTTCCTCCTCGTCCTCATCCTCGCCTTCTACCACCTCCACAGCACTTGCTAAACAAAACCCGAAACCCAAACCCCGCACACGCTCGCCTATTGATATTGCGCTCGCGATGCAGCTCCGGCCTGGGCTAGGACCGGGTGCAGACCCGGCGTGGATGGTGAGGTTTTTGATGGCGATGTTTGGGTGGTTTGTGGTGCTCATTAGTGGAGGTGGAGGTGCTGGGGAAGGTATGGGAATGGGAGGGCCATTTATTGGGATTAGGAGTAGGCGGTGATGAAGGGTGTCGACCATACTTGGGTTCGGGCTCCCCCGCTCGAATCTCCATGGCGTATCGCCTCCCTTGTTTTCTTTGGAGACTATTGCCATCTCCTCCCTTTTCTTTTCCAATTTCCTGTCACAATGGTTCTACTTCATACGCATAATGCTGCACTCATTTGGATTTTTGGATATTTAAAGCACTTTATTTTCGTCTCGTATTCACATTCGCATCAAAATCAGCATTGACATTCGCATCGACTTTAGCACTGGCATCAGCATTCGTTTTTTTTTTTTACTGCATGCATTTCTTTCTTCTCATCCTCCCATTGCTATCGTTTGCTACTAGATTCTCCCAGCATTTGACTCATCATATTATCTCATCTCGTTTCACGTGTAATGGAATGGAAATTTTTTCTCATAAGCAGGTCTTCTCTTACCAATCATGACTCTTAATGATCTCTTCGTTTTTACCGTAGCCTTTGTTAACTTTCTTTTGTCTCTGATTGGGTATGGTACAAGCCTTAGCTTGAGCTTATATACTTACTCATGTTTACACACTAGTATGGTAGTGCATATATGTGCATTTAGTATTTCATAATAATTTCATAGCAAATCCAACACTAATGAGTCTGGCTATAAGTATGACTATTTACTTACAATACTAGTTGGTTGAACAACCTTTCATACCAGTAGGATTTCAGAGTTCAGCCAACATGCAGAAAACAGTGTCCTAAAGTGTCATGTAACACATAGCAGTCTTGATTCTTATTTCCAAACTACAAGTACATCAATTCAAGCACAAGTGCTAATTCAGGCTATTGAGATGTAACAAACTTTCCAAACAACAGTAAAGTGATAGGTTTCAAGTACTTATATGTTTTCATGATATGTAACATGTGAAATTTATGGGGGAATGACCAGAGGATTGACAGAGAATTGTTGAAATCAAGCATCCTGAGTATTAATAGCTAGATATGAAGAGATATTATTTAATTAATTAATGAGATCAGAAGGGAAGGATGATTACATACAAAGCTGATATTTTTTCATGATATTGGCCAATTCTTGAAGTTTTTTCTTGGGAAGCTCATTGTGCTTCCAGTTAGCTTCTTCTTGCTTAAGATAGTCCCTAATTGCATTATTGATGTCTTGTCTAACTGTAGACTTCAGGTAGGCCTTAAGTGCAGTAACAAATGCTGGACCAAATCCATGCTGAGCTACAGAAGCCTCTGTAAATGTTTGTTTGGCACAGATACAGATTGCTGCAAGAAAAGTCTGGTAAGAGACTACAACTGCATAGTCAAAGAACACACCAGCAAGCAGTTCTGCCTGCTCTGGAAAGCAAAGTGAACTGTGATCCTGGAAGAGGATATTGAGAAAAGGGTATAGTGAGACAGCAGCTCTATCAACTACCTGGAAAGGAAGGTTCTCTTGTAGAGCATTGGTGCAGTAGTGAAGATTTTTTTTCTGGACAGAATACAGAGATTATCTGAGGAAGAAATGCCACTGCGTCACTGATGGTTACTTACAAACTAGAGGGAATGCACAATAGAACAGAATTAGTCACCATGAAGGCACATACAATCTGCAAAGATTGATATCAAAAATGAGTGGTATACAAAATCAGGCCAGAGTCAACTCACTGTAAGTTTTAAGTGGAAAATAGGAGAAGAAGCCAAATGTTTGATCACATTCTCAGTGGGATTGTATGGGGAGAACACTTACTAGCTGGAGCATTGGGAGATTCACAAGATTGAGCAAAATCATCTATGCCTGACATAGTGAAAGCTTGAACTAACTTGCTGTGGACATAACACCAGAAAGTATTTAGCCACACCATTCATGCTGGATCTCATGAGACTGGCACTCACATACTGGAGATAACATGGCATAGAGAGATGGAAATGATTCAGCCACACTATTCATGCTGGTTCTCATGGGACTGGCACTCACATACTRGAGATGACATGGCACAGAGAGRTGGAAATGATTCAGCCACACCATTCATGCTGGATCTCATGGGACTGGCACTCACYSKCTGGAGATGACATGGCACAGAGAGGTGGAAATGATTCAGCCACACCATTCATGCTGGATCTCATGGGACTGGCACTCACCACCTGGAGATGACAT
>RCHF01000853.1:0-17064 GCA_003987895.1 Neonothopanus nambi
GAACTTGTACAGGGATTCCTCCCAAGCTAAAGCTCATTTGCGATTGAGCTCGGCTTCCCTAGTTCTCAACTCGTCCCTTCCCTGCACATATAATCACTTGTCAGAAACAGGTATTCAACAACTGCAATACAAGCAATACACTCACCATGACCTCTTGCCTCTTGATGCTTTCCCTGATTTGTGGGTCTGGGATAAATGGGCCCCGTGCGTGGAACGCTGCCATCGCATCGTTGTTTCTCAGACCTGTTCCAGGTCCTGAAGGCTGAAGATCAGCTGGATCATTCGTTTTCTACATAGACAGATTAACATCGATTCCAGACGAGGCCAGAGGTAACTACTCACAGCAGGATGGGGCTGGATGGAGAATGTAGGTTCTGGATTTGTGTTACCAGTGCCGTCTTTGTGATTCACCTTAGATTTCATTTTGTCAATGAAAGTAGATAGATTTGCTAAATGAGACGGAAGTGAGATGGAAGTAAATTAGTGAAGATCATCATAGACTGCAGTCCTTTTATACTGTCTGAACAGTCTAGAATGACGTTGCACAACTCATTGACTCAGCTAACTTGCTGCGCCGCTGCGGGGCATTACTCCTTCGTAATGACATCATCATATCGGGAAACAGGCCTCAAGCTTCTCATTTTCATGGCACGATACACTAGAACAAAGCACCTTCGGACGAAAACGATAGAGCCACTAGGTGCTCCTAAAGCGGTGCGGTACCCGGCAGGGACACAAGCAGTCATGGTTTTGAACATTTTAGCTGTGGGCGATCATATACATGGCATAAAAACCTAGAACAATGCAAGTAGACCAGGGACAAGCATGCGGCATTGAAAGGCGGAGGAAAGAGGAAGTCAAGGGAGTCCGTTAGTCTACTCTGCGTCCACAACAACGGTTTGGAGACCCTACAATACCACCAAAAAATAAGTGACATGGTAGCGATAATAATTAAACTTTACATACCTTGAACGATGTAACAGGTACGTGCGAAGCGTAGGTGTAAAGCCTCTCTTTTGCACTTTCGTCGTCATTTCGCTTCCCTAATAACATGCAGACAATTTGATCTTAAGGTCCATTTTTGAAGTTATTTGACAACTCACGCTCGAGCTTCACACGCAGACGGTGAGGAACCGTCTTAATTCCCTGAGCCCACAGAGCCTGGTTAAGCTTCGGGTCCAGTCTAACATCGGTGGTGCCCATCGCCTTCTGTGCGAAGTCCACTACAGATTTCACAGCCCAGGGAGCCCGCTTTTTGAAAGATCGGCCATGTACACGCTTGTGCAGATGGATAGTATATTCCCGGGTAACGACGTCTTGAAGGGCTGAGCGGGTCTTGCCGCCGGTCTAGAAGATAAATTGTATCCAAGTCAGCGACGATTTTTGTGACAATTCTGCAGCGTAAAGAACCTTTTTGGTGGGTGCGGGAGCCTGTAAGAGTGATCAGTACATCAGGCGTGAGCGCAAAGAATTCTGGCAATAATACCACATACCATTGAGTCTTGAGGAAGTGTCGACGCCGGAAGGTACGAGGAGAAATTGTATATTTTGTTTGGTACCAGTCCGTTGTGTAAATAAAATAAAGTTCGGGGTGGCTTGCTTAGCTAGCAACGGAGTCCGAATCTGACCCTGAATGTTTGTACACCGCTCGGCAAGCGTTGGTGTTTTACATAAGTTCGAAACCGCTTTCCACATGGCGTTATTTCTCCTAGTTTTATGTAGATCAAAGCATGATCGAATCGCTCAGTCGTAATAACCCCTCCCAGGTGACAGAAAACCTTAAATTTCATACCTCTCGGAGCTTCCTGCTATATCTGAAGACGATAAACATCTCGCTATAATAGGATCTACATGTTTATTTCGAGCCCTGGATCGTACTACGAGTCTTTCTTGTCAGGCTAGTTCGCCACTTAAGTGCGCCAACATCGCTCAACATCGCCGTTCCGAGCATCCAGAGTTCATCAAGGTATCAAGGGACAAGGGACAAATTTGTGTTGGAACCCCACAGACCCTGAGACACTACCTTCGTGTAACAGTGTTTGGCTGTAATTGGAAAAAAACCAGCGACAAAGGGAATGCTTTTAATGATGAGCCTTGTTCTTTTTCGGTTTCCACAGATTCGTTGATCCCACAGACATTCCTTTGAACTACCAAGAGCCCTTTCACCTTCTCTCACCTGCTCAGCGTCTTCAAGAAACAAAATGCGATTCTCTGCTGTCATTGTGCCCGTCGCTGCTCTGGTTGCTTCTGCGTCAGCAACGTCTCTCCTTCGTCGTCAGAGTCTTCCAAGTACGAACGACAGTCTCAGATATGCTCTAGAAATACTAACAATTAAAGCGCCTTGTAGGTTGCGCTCTGACCTGTATCGCCAGTGCAGACTATGGCAGTTGCAGCTCTACCGACGACACTTGTCTTTGCAATAGTTCTGCATTCATAACGAGCACGACGACGTGTATCGAAAAAACTTGCACGGGCTCTGACTTGCAAACCGCACTCACTGGCGCCCAATCTCTCTGTGATGCCGTCGTGAGTATCTCTGGTTTATAGCAGGCCTATGTCGCGGACTGTTGAACGAACGTGAACTGACTAAATTTTGTTCTGTCGTTTGTCAGGGGGTCACACTGACGACAGACGCAAGTCTCGCTTCGCTCACGGCGTCTATCGCTTCTGCTGCCTCTGCCTCTGCTGCTTCTGCTACCACCACCGCTCCTGCAAGTGCAAGTGCAAGTGGCTCAACCTCAGCAAGGTATGTCACAAGTTCTTAGCAATTGATCAGTTCTTGATAGATCCTCAATTTCAAGCCCGACATCCAGTACCAATGCTGCTCCCACAATGAACGCCGCTCTGTTACCCGGTGTTGTCGGCGCTGGATTGCTCGCGTTGGTATTCTAGATCATGATTCATAATGGCCTGACTGCTAGGACATCTGGATATTCTTCGTTTCTACTACCCTGGCTGTTATGATCCTCCTAGGGGATCCTCTTGGATTATTCGTTCTCTGGTGATCTGTGTCCTTCGAGTCCTTCGAATCCCTGTCTATTTGTTGCCTATCTATCTATTTATTTTAGTTGTTGGTTTTTACTTTCGCTTGCGGCCCCCTTTCTTTGACTTTGACTGTCCTTTCCGTACTGCCTAACCTTTTTAAGTTGAAACTTGAAATTTGGCTGAAATTCGGTATACCCACTGCAGACTCCTAGGCGTTCTGAATGTGACCAACCTCATGGCAAATCTCGTTCTAGGCTTGGCGAACCTTTTCCTCCCGTTTACCAGACGCGCTCGTATTTTCCAAGCAAGAACTACTGTCAAGTGCAATAAGCACTCCGTCACCCGTCGCCCCACAAGGACACTACTGTCATTCGGATAACCTAGCATTAGACTTATTCAGACTTCCGCTGAACATGTCATTATCGATATGTCAATTTACTGGAATTCGCCCCCTGCTTGGCGAATGCTGAAGCGCTGAAGTACTGACCCCCGGAACCAAAAGAGTATAGCGCCAACCGGCGGATCTACGTTGAGGTGACGAAGATGGCTTGATAGCGATATCACATTCTCCTTGCGTTCTGAGTTCTCCGACCCCGAGCGAACACTTATGGACACTTATGCCTATGTACATACGGGCGGCCCGATACTCTACGGACCAACATAATGAGCAATGAATATGCGGACCCACTATACGTAAGTGTATCTGGAAGTACATACGGCACCCAGCAGGTAGCCAATAATACCCAGCTGTTCTTCGATTCTCATGATGATAAGTGGCGGAGTGCGCTTTTCGCTCTACCAAACACATGGGAGCCGCGACCCTGCTCGTTCTGATTTGCGCTGCAACTTGTGTCCATCTTGGTTCTCGCTCCGTGGCGTGTAGACTCGTAAGTATAGGCTATCGTGATTCGTCAGGATTCGTCTGGGCGGATAATCTTTCACACCCAATCGAAGTGTGGATGTATGTTATGTTCAATTTCCATTGGAATGCGTATGATGTGTATAGAATTGATTTGTACATGCAGATATGTATGATGGACCAAGACAAGAAGACAGCAGCGATAGATAGAGATAGAGTACATACGCAGAACACACAACGTCCCAGGACATTCCCTCATGATTAATGATTTGACACAGAAACCTCAACAGTCGGAGTTTGAGGCGCAAAACTCGTCCTATTCGCCTGCCTCGAAACTCCCGAACCCCACTTAGTCCACCAATCATCTGCCTGCTCAGCGGCATCATAAGCGTAAAAGTCCACTTCCTCTCCCCAAACCTCACGGAACGCCACATCGTCATTCTGCGCCCCGCCCAGAATTTTGTAGTCTCGGAGCTCTTGGTCCGGGCCTTTCGGGAGAGTAAGCATCTGTACTTTTCTCCATTCCCAGTCTTTCGCGGCGCTACATTGGTGCAGCCGGAGCTCCTCGTACGCCGCGAGGACTCGAGGAAGCTCGTCGATGTGTTGGATCCGAGAAAAGAGATTGCCGAGAACTTCAGCGTCTTCTATACACATCGCGGTTTGATGTATCCCGGTCGGCTGCACAAAAGGAAAGTCGTATTAGTGTTACTCCAGACAAAAAATACCACGCCGCGATCGTGGACCCGAATTTACCATTGAAGGGTGAGCGGCCTCTCCAACTAGGACAATTTTACTATCGTCACATACCAGGCTCTCGAGAATAGGCCGTTTCCAATACGATGTGGGTATCACTGTCTCTGCCATCTGAAGTAGTTTCTGAACTCTATTAGAATATAATCATCAATCAGATGTGGTTCTATCAATTGTTCAGGAACTCTTATCAACTTACCGCGATTCGAATCGATCGTAGTCAAGATTGAAATGATCGAGCGGGTATTGTCTTGTCCAGTTTTCACGATAGTCGGACAAGTCTTCCTCTATGGCGTAACTGACAAGAACGCTATACCGCTGTCTCGCAGCCTGTGCAGGGATGATATTGTTCTAGAGGTGATAGGCAGCAAAAGGATGAATGAACGACGTACGACGAGACTTCCGTGAACGAGATAACTGTCGCCCAGCCAGAGCCACCACTATTTGACTGAATCAACCAGGGCAAAAGAATGATCAGCAGGTCGACTTACGTGGGGAAGCTCTGTCAATTCTCTCAGCTCCTCATCCCCACGCATCAACTCTATTGGTATTGAAAAGGTCAAACATAGCTGATTTGTTTTAGTGACCTCGAGTTCTTTGAGAAGGACCGCCTGCCGCGTTATACTCCTCTGACCGTCAGCGCCGACAATGATGTCCGAATACAGCGTCTCTCCAGTGCTCAAAACCACTGAAGGTGGTGACGATGAGACCTGAACGACCTTGGAGTTATACCGTATCTCAACGCCTTCCCGAAGTGTTTTATCAAGAAGCATTGAAGTAAGATCGCCATGCTAGACCGTATTAATCAGTGACTCTGGGAGAGATATTAAGAGGGTTATACTCACTTGCATGAACACGAAATTGGCAAGAAGGTCTCGTAGAAGCTCCTCTTCGAATTTGAGCAGACCAATCGGTTTCCCAGTTTCGCCTAGAAACACAGTTACTCACTCTCCTTCCCTCAGAAAACGAAGTAGGGGGTCAACAACCTGTCATGAATGAAAATTGATTGACAGCCGTGGCGAGTTTATTCAGCTGAGATGTCAAACCCCAGCGCATAAGAACTCTTGTCATGTTCGGTGGAGACCTGCGGATCGCGCGCTTGCTTCAGTATCAACGAACGATTAAAGTCACATCCTGGAACAGATTTACGGGAGAATCCCTAGATTCTATCATGAAATGAATACCAGAGAGCTGAGCTACAGATGAAGACACAATACGCACTCTATCCTTGCCGTCTCCCTGTTCCAATACCACTACATCATGTCCCGCCCTCTGTAGTGTATAAGCCGCTGCAAGGCCACCAACATGCCCGCCAACAATGATAATACGTAGTGAGACCTGAGCCTTCCGTGATTCGAGCACTTGTCCAGGCATTTTTAGGGACCGATGTGAAGTCTAGGAGCGAAGTAGAATGTATTCTGGTAACAACGGTGTACCAGAGAAAGAAGACATATATAACCTGGAAGCACGCAGCCGCCATCAAGACCATCTGATATGTATTACAAGTAATTACAGCATCCCACGGATTTTGCGGAAAAAGAAATATCCCTTTCCGACCATATGCATATTTCCGGTTATATGCGCTTCTGAGGCTTCTCTCGGACGACGACGACAATCTACGCAGAGTGTTGCTGGAGACGTCTACAAACCACGTTTTTTCTTCGAAAAATTGGTAGGAGACTCAGTCGGTACCAGGAGCTGTTATGGATGAGACTGAAACGGAAGCACAGATAAGCAAAAAACGCCAGAATGCTGGGCCCAAACTTCTGTGCCGAGCTCGGCAGCAAATCAGTTGATAAGTGTTGTGCTTAGCAGCTGTCCAAGCCAAGGCTCTGCTCCCAATCCCTTCGAATGAAAAGACTGAGCGCTAACGGCTGTGGTACTTATAGTACATACTGCAACGATTCAAGTCCGCTAGTGAGCCGAATAATCATACCCGAAGATATCTCCAAAGCGCCATGCTCCCAAAGTCCTGGTAAAGAGTTCGAGCCAATAACTTCACTGGTCGAGACATGTCATTCCAAGTGCAGCACGATCGCTGTGACACCTCATCAAGATGGCGGTCGGAAAGTGGCAGCCATGCGGCATGAAGCTTAAGTGAAGACATACAGACTTACATTCAAGTGAGATCATCACGCAGCGAAAATAGCACAGATCAATGAGAACCTACATGCTGTGAGCACAGGCAATGTCACTGAGGTATGAGTGTGCAAGCTGACAGAAATAAGATGAAAGCACGTACGCTATGTAAGACGGAGGAGAGGATGGAAAAGAGGCCTGACACTGACAGAAACTCGACATAAGCAACACCTTGATGCTTCTGATGGTTGTTCAATCACAGGGCGGGTGATGCAAAGTTTGACTAAACATCAATGATGTGTCATCCCATGCAAGGGAAGAGACCCTCTTTTCAGGCTGAGGCATTCAAAGAACGCGGCCTGCAACGGTATCCTATTACCCCGCACCACAGTGTGACAAAATACATAGCTGGCGTCCGGTGGAACCGCAGTCGCATATATATCATGCTTAAAGGGGATGGAAAGGAACAGAGGAGGCGCGGTAACTTGGCACCCAGACTTGTGCAGTCAGGCATTTCTGTCGAAGACTAGGTGAATACAAGACATACATCGTAGGCAAGATCAAGGGCTTCAACGAAGGTGTTCATTTCACTTTCGCAGTTTCAGGGTTGAACCAGACCGACGTGAGACTTCTGGTAAAAGTTGTATAGTGATCAAATGCAGGATACGATACATTCGTGTTCTATTGAGAAGTTGACAGGCGGCCCGTTCTTGAAGAGTCTCGAGACCCAGCAGTCCAACTGTAGAAGACTAATCAGAGTGATCACAAGAATGAGCGGCACGTGTATCTCAACCTGAAAAAGGACTATCGCGCTCTGACGAGAACGGAACTGAAGTTCAACAACTTTACATGGAACGGGAGAATATTCGGACGAGCTTGACACTTTGTCAACACTTTGGATGTGCTCAATTCCGAGTCCGGATTCCGTACATACATCATCTGTGATTTTGTCCATGCTTCGAATGACAGTATGTTGAGTGAGGGCAGTATGTAAGGTGTGGCAATGACTCAACAGTTGAGTTGTTAACAAGCTCTTTAATACCCAAAAGGCGAATCTAGATGTGCTGTTTGGATGCTAACTTGGGCATTGCGTTGAGGTTAATGTGATTCAAAACCGCGGTCAGCGCGTACTTGCGAGGAATAACGACATACTCTTTTCGAGAAGCTTTGGAGAACTCGCGACCTTGCGAAAACACATGGAACAGCTGGCCAGAGTTAAGTGATGTGTGCAGATAACAGAATCCGAACTCAGGGTCTCCATAGGGCTCCATCCTGAGTCTTGAAGCATCTAAAGTAGAAACGGCGTCAGCTCTTAATATTATGGTACAGTGTATGTAAGTATGACGCAGAGTGCAGATGTACAGGAAAAGGTCCCGAGAATACAAACCGTCAGAAGCAGCCAGAAGCCAAGCAGAGCCAAGCCTGGATCAACTATGTTGTTTTTAGAGTTTTAGAACAGAGTAAAAGAGTCGAGATATACGCGATACCTGGCTGAAGGTGTCCGACAAGTCCGACTCGGACCCGGGTCTGGCTCTCGCAACATGCCAACTCTGATCCCAGCCTGAGTAGGAAGTTATCTAAATCGTACTTCTCACAGCCCAAGTACGAATAGACCAGCGAAATGTCGCAGCATGGCACTTGTACATTGGCAGTGGCAATGGGATGAGGATGAAAGATACTTTGCAGAGAAAACGGGACCGTGGCGTGTTACATGAATGTGACATTGTGTCACGTGGATCGATAAATACGGCGCCACCGATTGTTGGACCGAGGTGGTCTTTGCCGGATAAGGTATATTTTCGGAGAAGCGCGGACAAGACGACCGAAGGCATGTGACAGATTGGGATGGCCGAGCGTTTCTAATCTTATCTCCCACTGTGCTCCGCGAGGCCTGAGGAATTCTACTTACGGGTAGCGATCTCCTTTTGAAAAACCGGATAAAGACTGTTTGTCGGCTTTCGGGCAGCTTTCGGGCGTGTATATTCGTCTGTATACCACTGTTCCTGGTGAGAATGATGCTGATCTTTGTATTAAATGTCTTACGGCCTTGAGACTACCCGAAGGACGCGGCCCTGCCTTATGAATGCTCAACGCTTCTCACTCCATGGCTGGATTAAGGCGAACTTACACCAGCCATAAATGTGCTTATGACATACTCGAACGGAACATCTGTACAAACCGGACAAATCCTTTTCAGGTACGAAAGGTTCTGGAAAACAACTCACGGTTCGTGCAATTGCAATAACTTTGTCCAGTGAAAATAAGTTTGTCCAGTGATCAACTCGAGTAAATCTGCAGATCTTCTCCAGAAAGACACTCATGGCAGACTTCAAGGGAGATTTTTAGATCAACTTCTATGGAAATCAGGCCTGCGTGCGCTCGTAAGAATCAGAATTTCATTCATTTTGTGACCAATCCTAATGCCGAAGCTGATGATTAACTTCCAGAATGCTTTCAGTTCACAGAAAACGCTTAAATAAAGGAGGTGTATTCCAACTCTCCCCAGAAAATCCTCCGCTTGCTCGATGCCTTCAGACAAACTTTACTGCCACCCTCTGTTCAAAATCAGAAACGAGTTCCTCTCTAAAGATGAGAGTGTAGCTTTGTCGTACAAACGCGCACGACTTGTTCTACAAACATACCGTCAGTCTTGGTCTCTTACCTGTCTTGCATCACGCGTCCTCACCGCTCTGGTCCTACAGGCTTGAGTCCTTCGGATGTTCAGCACTGCACATCCAAGTTCTGGGAGATGATGACGGATCCCATTTGCTCCTTGGATATCGCAATGTTCACAATTCTAGCCGCTCATGTCGGTCTCACTATCGGCACACTCTCACGGCATTTAAAGCGCCGTCCGGACTTGCGGCCGCTTGTGGACCGGCTGCTAAATATGGATACCGTCGGCATCTACCTTCTTTCTGAACGAGGTCATGGGTTGGACGCTTTCAATATCGAGACTACCGCCACGAAGACTTCAAATGGATACATACTACACACTCCTCGTGAAGAGGCCACAAAGTAAGCAAATTCTCACTAGCGTCGTGGGCTTAACGTCTAAGCTATTCACGCTACCTAGGTTTATGCCAGCTTCGACACCAACTTTTGGCATACCGAAAGTTGCATTGGTCATGGCCAAGCTCATTGTAAACGACCAGAATCACGGCTCCAGGTTCTTCATTGTGCCTATATGCGATGAACGCGAAATGTACCCAGGAGTTTACTCAAGTCGGTTACCAACCCGCAGTGGAACAAACCCCCTTGACTTCTCTATAACCTGGTTTGACAACGTACACCTCCCTTTCAGCGCGCTAGTTGCGTCAGACATTAGTGATATTGGCCCTCGCGAAAGACCACATGATGCGTGGTGGGACGAGATTTGGCGAATTCAGTTGGGCACTATGGCTGTTCCTGCTCCGTGGATCTCAGCGATGAAGGCCGCTGCGTTCATCACTGGACACTACTCTTTGCATAGGAGCATCCTTGGATCTCGAAACGTTTTGACCCCTATCATATCTTTCCGTACGCAGCAGTGGCCCGTACTCCATACCATTGCTGTCGCTATGGTTATGGACAACTGGTTCCCCCGCGCGGTTCGTTATGCCATGAATGAATCGACAGATGACCGTGTTAGGCATGCTATGGCTGTCATTGTAAAGACGACTGTATGCCGCCATTTCCAACGTTGTGTGCCAGAAGCTGCTGAACGATGCGGCGCGCAAGGAACCTTTGAACACAATTATATGGCTAAGATTGAGGTGGGTCTCGTTATTG
Source organism: Neonothopanus nambi (assembly GCA_003987895.1). Classification (NCBI taxonomy): domain Eukaryota; kingdom Fungi; phylum Basidiomycota; class Agaricomycetes; order Agaricales; family Omphalotaceae; genus Neonothopanus; species Neonothopanus nambi. The sequence goes on from RCHF01000853.1 coordinate 10,445, forward strand.
TACTCCTAACCTTCCTTAACTCATAGCAACCTACTCTGCTTACAGAACGATGCCAAAGGTGTCATCATCGCCGAAGGCGATATCCTGGTACTTTGTATTCGACTTTTCTCGGAACTCTTACAAGGACGATACACCATCCCCTTGCCTCATCAGAACAGTTCTCTTCTCGCGCACCACGCCGCAGATCTTTTGGATGAGAACTTTCAACTATACCATACGTTCAGCGGCCATCGCAGTGACTCTTTCAACTCCCTTATCCTTCCCCAGTCAGAGGCGGTCATTGAAGCTATTGGTCACGCTATGGCATACGATGCTGCAGTAGAGGCGAAGCTTCCGCAGCCCATACTTGATGTCTACGAGTGTTCGGTCATTCGCCAAGACCCTGCATGGTATGCGGAATGCGCTGGCATGTCTCGCATGGCACAACGAATGCGGGAAGATGCAGCTGTTTCGAGCGCCGTGCCACACCTAGAACATTACCTCGACGCACTTCAAATCGAAAATTATGTGTCCGCTCCTATTGTATCGGATGCCTCATGGAAAGCGTACGCCGCCTCTCTACCCACGTATTCAGGCAATGCTACACTACCGATATCCCAACCACTGTACCAGGTACAAGCTATGCTGTAAAGACATGACAGGTTGAAGGGAACTAAGATCCGTGAAGGAAGTTTCGACGGGCTTTCTATCTAAATGCTATCACGAGTTTCACGCTGCTAGTCCTCATAGAACACTGGAATAGACTTTCCACTCTGACGACATTTATTCACTTATTCATCACTTACTTTCTTGTATCAATGTAGCCCGTATATCCGCTGTACCATTATTCCTGATTTTACTGTCTGGATGAATACCCTATGGCATCGTATCGAAGAATACCTCATATTTCTGGCGTCACTTATGATGTTTTATGTTTTTTCAGTCGCAGTAAACTCGAGAATATAAAAACATTAAGCCTACATAATCGTGAAACACGCCGGCCCAGATGTATGGACGGTGTACATTTGAAGGCCAAGCACTGCGTCCGAAGCAAAAGGCTGAAAGCCAGTTGGATCGGAACTTCCAGTATCTCCGAAAGGCAGAGATACGTAACTTACGGACTGACCTGCGGCCAACTTCATTTGAGGTAAGACTTCCTTCTGGAGTTCCAAAAGTGCGAGTTCCTTTCCGTTTCTTTCAACGAATCAGTATGTCACAGACTATCACAGACCTTATATCCTTAATTGTGAATCTGCGTAAGTATCGGAGCAATCGGCGTTTTTGGTACAGCATGGCGCTCATCTCACGCCACGAAGATGAAGGAGGCCGAATATAATATTCGTTCTTTGGCTTCGACTGTGCTGAATTCGGCCCGGCGTGGTCATGCACCTATTCACAGACTGGGGGGAACTTTCACACTGGAGCCGCAAGAATATACGCTGCGAGTCTCACGACGTCAATCCCCAGTGTAGTTGAAAGCTCCCAGACACTAAGTGCCATGGTCTAGAGTGATCAGTCTGTGAGATCATGCACCGCTCTTGTCGACTGCGCTGGCTGCATCTTCGTCCACGCTCGGAGTTGAGATGAAAGAAATACGATATCTGCGCAAATTTTGGAACAAGGAAGTGGATGAGTATGGGCATAAGGTTCCGAGTGGACAAACGTTGAGAATAAAAGATCAAAAGAAGCATGTAAATACATACAGAGCTTTTCAGCGTCTAAAATGGTGTGTTTCTCCTAGGATCAAAATTAGTTCAAGGATAACAATACGCGCACTGTCACTGGCAGATAATGAGTATTAAATGAATTGCTCCTTGATGAATTACACAGTATCACGTAGGGTGAGCAATCACATTGGCAGGAGTCCTCGACGATATGTTCCTGACTAAGAGACCAATGTGCTGACTAGCCACTTTCTTTTGCACCATGATCTAACTGGATGAGATGGAACGATACGAAAATCGTCGGAGGGAAAGCTAGTATTGTACTACTGTTCTGAAACCTACAGGAACGTACACGGTGCGAGCGTTACCGGCACGACTCAGGAAGGACCTGCTCTTTTTGCCTCCATCAAAGAGTCGAAGAACCTTCTGACGTCGGCTTCTTTCACCACCTTACCTTCTTGAGCAAATGGGCGTAGATATTTAACAAGATCATCCCTGTAGGCTTGTCAAGCACCGCTATATCTGCAAACCTCATGGATCACTGACCGCATTGAGTTGAAAGCTTGTATCCTATCAATCGCATTTGCATGTGGTAGCCTAGAAAGAGCACGCATACCAAGCTCTTCCAGGGAGAGTCCTGATGTAAGATCTTACTGTCAGCCGGGTAAACTCAAGGGAAAGCGAAAGGAAAAAAACCTGAGTCTGGATCATCCGGCGGCTCATATGTTTCTTCTTCCTCAAGAAGACAGGGGATTGCTTCCAAGGAAGGAAGACACTGGTGATTTGATGGTCGTTTTTAGAAGAAGACAATGTGGAATTAGATATGCATGTGCATGAATCGAAGACTTACAGCGGAGCATCGACACCAGCGAGACCGGAAACCATCTGTGAGAAATATGTCGCCTGCTCCCAATGAAGTCCCAAGATCATTCATGCCTAAGTTTATATTTGAAAGGATCTTCTGAGCTATGACATTTGGGGCTGGCGCCAGACACGGAGCAGAAGCGGACGAAGGTGATAATCGGGCTTTTTTCGAGCTTGTTTCATCAAGAGCTGTTGGAGAAAGAGGTCGTTTGTCACCACTTGTAGGACTAGGATGCTCCGCGAGATCCGTGTCGATGTCGGCGGCTTCATTGGTAGCTTCCGTTTCACGCGGAAGCACTTTCCAAGGAGCAGAAGGAGTGTCACGAACCACCGTCAAACACCCAGGTGTTCCAATCCACTTTTGCAGGACAGGAATGTTGGATACACATGAACTACACACGAAAGAATCGTACTCGGACGGTCCAATGAGAGGTGGAGGCAGGCCGGACGAGGTCTCAGATGCGGCGTCGATGTCCCCGTTAGAGCCCTCGGCACTATTAGACTGATCCTTGATTTCCGGAGACGGCTCTCGAGAGGGCGGACGTTCCCGAAGATTGCAGCAAGACTCGTGAAACCAGTCCTAGGTTCTTGGATCAACGCTTTCCATGAATGAAATCATATATTGACCTACTTCACATGTCAAACACTGAATCATGGTCTCCTTCTCAGTATTGGCGTCATACGGCCTCTTGCACCGGCAGAACAGACCTTGGAAGTTTTGTCCGTACCGATTCAAGGTGTTGGCCGGCTCCAAATTGGCATGTAAAACGCATGGGTGAGAAATAGCTTCCGTTGGACAATCACAACGGAAATTCCGTTTAGGGAATCTATTTTTTTTGAGAAAATAGGATCAGAAATTCTGTGAAAATGATCGACCGTGGTGAGCTACATACAACTCAATCTGTTCATGGTCAGTATGGCATGCAATTGAACAGGCTGCACAGAACCCACGAGCCTCCGGACAAGTACGGCAAAGATAGATCGCTTGTCTGGAATATCTCATATTATCTTTGCTGTCGCGACGTTCTTTGAATAGTCAAACCTTATAGGTCCTAAGGCATAGGTGCATTGCGAAAACTGGTGTGGGAGCGCTTCCGACGCTTCTTGTACTAATTCATCCTGAGATGCAAGATAGTCTGCTAAGGTTTCCGACATACAGGCTCTTGAGTAAAGAGTAAAAGACGGGAAGTAGAGGTTTCACTGGCAGCAGTTGCAACTAACCTCGAGATTACTCAGTATTAGTAATCAGTGCGGTAGGTTGCGGTCACGGGTCCGTCACAGAAGAATGTCACATTCATTGATGTCACATATGACGTAAGTCATGTGACTCATGTGACACATAGTCTGAATCATGCGCCCGGACTCCTTCAGTACCGTAATACTTTCTGGGCCGAGCGCACTAGCCTGGGCTCATTGAACTCTTCTTAAATTTCTATCTCATACTCGCAAAATGTCGAATACCACGAAATCTAATGGTCCAGATCCGATTCTCCTTACGTTGTTTGCGAATCGCTTCATGAGTGTTGCGGAAGCGATGGGAAGGTCTTTGCAACAGACTTCAATCAGTACCAATATCAAGGAAAGGCTCGACTTTTCTTGTGCGCTCTTTGCCCCGGATGGTGATCTCGTAGCGAACGCGCCATTTATCCCTATTCATCTTGGTTCAATGAGCTTGTAAGCCCTGAATTCGGTTGGTCGGATGGCTGCTCATGTACTAGCGTCTGATAGTGCCGTCAAGTATCAGATGAAACTCTATGGAAAAGATTTGAAAGAAGGGGATGTATTAATGACAAACTCTCCTCATGCTGGTGGCTCGTAAGTCAATGTCATGTTATGTAGTGATCACAAGCGTTCAATCTGCAGGATAGCCACCTTCCAGACATAACGATCATCACGCCAGTGTTCGATTCCAAAACGAAAGAAATCATTTTCTTTACAGCATCCCGAGGACACCATGCTGATATCGGAGGCATTCTTCCCGGTTCGATGCCACCGACGTCCGTGAACATCTTCGAGGAAGGTGCTGAAATCGTCAGCCTCAAGATTGTTAGTGGCGGCGTATTCGATCGAGACGGGCTATTGGATTACATGGTAGAGAGACCTGCTCAATATCCAGGAAGCTCTGGGTGCCGAAACATCAGGGACGTAGAGAGCGACCTGAAAGCGGTAGATTTTGTTCGATCGTTGCCATACCGCGCTGAAGTTCTGATGTGCTTTGCGCCAGCAAATTGCTGCCAACCATAAGGGAATCCAGCTTATCCATGCTAGTGTGTATGTATGTCGTTCGCCCTGACTTATCTCTGACTGTGGATGGCTTTCATTAGTCGTGGATGATTATGGTCTCGAAACCGTGCAGGAGTACATGTATCACATTCGGTCCAACGCCGAGATGTCCGTGCGAAATCTCCTTCGAGATGTCGCAAAACGGGCAAACACAAATGTCTTGTCAGCTGTCGATTATCTAGATGACGGCTCTCCGGTGGGTTTTCCATGTGCATGAAATCCACTTCTTCTGACTTTCTGCCATTAGATACAACTCAAGGTGAAGATCAACGAAGCTGAGGGGTCTGCTATACTGGACTTTGAGGGAACTGGATACGAAGTCCGTGGAAATCTCAACTCACCGATCTCCGTCGTTCATTCTGCTGTCATATACTGCATGCGGTCCATGCTGGATCTCGACATACCGCTCAATGCAGGCTGTCTCGTGCCTCTTGAGAGTGAGCATTTTTCTCGGGCAGTCTCACAGATAACACTTACGTTGGGATTCCTTAGTAAAAATACCCAAGAAATCGCTTCTATCACCTTCGCGCACCGCGGCGGTTTGCGGTGGTAATGTGTTGACATCTCAGCGGATTGTAGATGTTGTCTTGAAGGCCTTCCATGCTGCGGCTGCCAGTCAGGGGTGCACTAAGTGAGTAATTATCAACGCCAACCTTCACGCAACTGATGTCGGTACCTCTGATTATCATCAAGTAATCTAACCTTCGGCGCGGGAGGTAAAGACAAGGACGGTAAAGCTGTCGCTGGATGGGGATATTATGAGGCAATTCACTCCGATGCCTGTTCCGGTTTTCTTCTCTAATTTCATCTTCTCCAAATAGACCATTGCGGGAGGATCGGGCGCTGGCCCTCATTGGCACGGTACTGATGGGGTACATACTCACATCACGAACACCCGTATAGGTGATGTAGAAATTCTCGAAAGACGGTATCCTGTGATGCTTCACCAATTTGGTTTGCGTACCGGCTCTGGGGGAGTGGGAAGATGGCGCGGCGGAGAAGGCGTTGTACGGGAGATTGAATTCATGGAACCGATGCAAGTTTCAATTTTGTCTGAGGTAAGTGCAATAACTAAAGAAATGTGGCGTTTTGTATTCCTATTCTCCTTGGAATGCTGCGGCTTCTTATTATCGTCACTGTTTGATAATATGTTTTTTTGCAGCGTCGGACAAGACAGCCTTATGGAATGGAAGGTGGCGGACCTGGAGCTCTAGGCCGCAACACGTGGATTAAAAGCCTACGGAAGGAAGATGGGGATCTAGATGTTAACAATGCCGATGGAACAAGAGATATCAATATTGGGGGTAAGGCCACTGTGTGGATGGGAAAGGGCGACCGTCTGTTGATTGAGACGCCTGGCGGTGGTGCTTGGGGTGCTCTTAGTCCTGAAGATTCTCGAGGCCGCAACGAGAAAATGCCGCATACCAAAGCTTGGGAGCCGCGGGGGTCGTTTGCTGACAGAGCAGCTGCACAAGCTGCTTTCTGATATGCAGAAAGAAGGATATAACATGAATATTTGATGAATTGTATATGTATATGTTACAGACACAGAATAGAGACTGTGGCTGCTATTTATTCGTGGACTAATCTAGCCGTTATAAGATGTACAATGTACATGTAAGAGACTAGAGTTCACCGTTTGTTTACCCACGGAACATGTGGAAGGAGCGCGCGGACCTTTTTTTCTCAAAAGAGTGTGCGATCCTCGTGTCGATGTAATGTTCTTCCAACCCTGGGCCAACGTCTATCAAGCACCGTGACTTCATGTTCCCTCCAGATGCATTCATCTTCTACTTATGTACTGCCGGTTTCCACCCTGTTCCCGCCTTT
>RCHF01000854.1:0-11179 GCA_003987895.1 Neonothopanus nambi
ATACGATGTTCTGCCAGCTCAATTTCTCGTTGAATTGGCTTTGGGGTGCGGGTCGGACGGATGGGGAAGGGATTGAGCGTGGGTGGGCACATATGGGACCAATTGCAACTAGCACGCGCGACATGGGTCCTGGGTCACGGCATGATACTATGGACGACCATTTCGGGCACTGGAACTGGGTAAAGCTTGTTGGATTGGGTGCGTATTGAGTGGAAAAGCTGCATAAAAATATTCTGACCTTTGGATCTGCAGGTACACTGTTGGGGAAGCGACTATTGACTGCACTGGCACAGTCCAGAGTCCATCGCAGCCTGCTGGAGGATTTCACGGAGAAGCAGGGTGAGGTGACAAAGAAGTGGGAGGCGATGATTAAAGAATGGGAGGGAGAGCGGCATCTGCCACAGGAACAGAGGATGAAGCCGAACCCCTACGAGGTGCCAAAATCTGGTGAGAACCAACACTTATATTGATAAGGCTTAATTCCTGACAGGTTTATAGGACTTTCCGAGAACGAGGTTCGCCTGCTCATTGCACAGGAGGAAGCAATGGAGGAAGAAGCGGGGAAGGCGCCAATTCATGATGTTAGCGCTGCAGCGTTTATGTCACAGGGCCTGGAGCTAGAGGAACAAAAGTGTGTTTGTCATTTTCTTCCTAGCTGAACCAACGCTGACCGAATCTTGTAGGCGGAATCTGGTTCAGGACATCAAATTGAAGAAGTTCGACACAACGACACAGAAAGCAGCTTTGGTTGAAAGACGTACGAAGCTCCGGCGTGCCATTGGGAGGTTCCGATCCTTGCAGGCGACGTACATGCCAGGCGTGCTCGTGGTGCTCGAAAAGCGAAACCTGGAGCCCGAGAAGCCAGAACATGCAGAAGAAATCCCACTGCTACTACCCTCCATGCTCCCGGAAGCGGTCCGAATGTCAGGCTGTCGAGAGGGGCTGGCGAAAATGGAGGAGAGGCTGCGGGATGCTCAGCTTCGTGACTCTCTCAACCAGCTTCGGAACCACCTCCACATGAAGTCCCGGCTTCTGACTTACCGGACTTCGAACGTTGCGCATCAGGCTAGCGTAACACGTTCGCAGGGCTTGTTGAAGCGAAATGAAGCACAGATTCAGAAGTATACCTCAAGATATCAAGATGCGTGGGAGGCGATGAAGAATCTGGTAGGCGCTGAGGAGATGAGGTGGCGGAAATTGAATCAGAGTGATGTTCGGCTGATGGACGGTGGAGAGGACCGAGCGATTGGAATTGCTCGGAAGAAGCTGGGGAAACGGAAACGGGAGGCGAAAGAGAAGGAGGAGAAGGAGAAGGAGGAGCAGGAGGCGGAAACGGATATAGTGAAGAAGACGCTGCGGAAACTGAAGCATCGCACCGGGGAAGGAACTCGACAGACATCGTGGATATGGATGGAGGGTGGTACGGGGGAGGTAGTGGACAAGAAGATTTTGGATGAAAGTAAGTGTAGCGCTTGGGCATAAGAATGAAGCTAACCAGGTTTATAGTAATCCGTGTGGAATGGTGCAAGGCATACGCAAGAGCTCGGAGGTGGGAGGAGGAAGTGGTGCTGTTGAAGGAGGAGATGAGGCGAACTCTCGTTAGCCTAGAATGGAGCGCGCAGCAGTGGGAAGGACGCAGCCATTATGAAGGGCCGTTGGCGCGCAATCAAGACGCGCAGCATGCAGAGGGTGTGGCGGCATATGCTGCTAGTCAGACATCACTGTACAGACAGATTGCGGCGAAGTTTTGTGATGAATGGGCAGGTTTGGAGGAACAACAGCAGCTGGATGAAGAGGGTGACGTGGAGGATTTGGAGGGTGATGACGTTGACGACGACGATGACGAGGAGGATGTAGAGGTAGACGGAGACGAGATAGATGTGTGAGGGGTGGAGAATCACCAGAATAGGGGTCACTCAGGGATCTCGGGGACTCGGGGATCTCGGTGCCGTCTGCTCTCTGTTTGTCAGGGATCTCGGCACGATATTCTGTTTGTTCTTGCTTGCTTCATGCTGAATAATAATTACATTGAACATAACGGTTGAGAAAATAGTAATATATTTTACATTCTTTCATTTTTAAGTCTATGTATCCTATTTAGGAAATTGAGTGTCTTTGTAAGCAACAGATAACCGGGATATGGACTACTTAGTCTGAAATAATGCATTACATGTATATGGCTCTTGACTATGTGTTATGCATAAGAGTTACAGCTACAGCTGCCGCATACTCCAACTTTCCCAATCGTAATGTTTAATGATACGCTAGACAAAAAAATTCAACACTACGTTTTTATTGCCTCATCCTTGAACCTCACCTGAGTCAGACGGCGCCGGAATATCTTCCTTTTCTCATAACTCCAAATACTCCAGTATTTCGGCCAATGATTTCGAAAGCAACGCGCAACGACGTGGTCAATGAAACACCAGAAAACGACGTCCCGCGGATCCTCCACCTCGTCTCGAACCATGAGATAACGGGTCTTGTAGCGTTTCAAAACACGCCGGTAGTGCTGCGCGAACTCACGGTCCGCTCGAAAGTAGATCCATTTCTTTGAATCTTTGCCCACTGACTTTCTCCTGCCGCAAAATTGTTAGTGGAATTGACGCAAACAGCCACAGTTGTGAAACACACACATTTACCAGCGAAGCTGTTGGTTCAGTTGAGTGTAATGTTCAATGTCACTCAGGAGCACGATCGGCGTCACAAATTTTTTCCTTGAAACACCGTCAAACAGATAAGTCTCATTTGACACCGGCATTCTCTGAATTTGTTATTTTCTATTTTCAGCTACATGGGCACTGTGATTGACACGAAAACGAAGCCAAAAAGACTCTGGCAGAAAGAAAAAAAATCGTATAGCTATTCCTGTGCCTCACTATCTAATTGCTCCACCCAAGCCTCTGTCTCCAGCAAAGAGCTTACTGCCTGTACTTGGATGGGTAAACCTCGTTCTTCGGCCTCCTGAATGATTTGATTGGCCTCTTCCCTGTAGTTATTTATCAGCACATAAATATTACTTTCGTTGATCAAAGACCACTCACGCGCTATACATGCCGGTTTTACCCTGGCTGTGAACCGCCCAGAACCTCTTCCGCTTTTGTGGCGATGCTTGAGATGGAGATCGCGGCGATGTGTCGGATCCATAAAACGCGAGAGCAATCCGACGTTTTGATGGCGAAGATAACGGTGTAGAAGATGAAACGGAAGGCGAGCCAAGTGAAGGCGATGAAAGGGAAGACAACGACCTTGAGCGCTGTGCCGAATCAGAAGATGCAGATGGGGGTACCTCTCTGGTATTGTGCTGTGATGGAGGAGGTGTTACAGGCGTTGGAGTGCGCGGCGCAACCGTAATGAAGGGCGACCCATCAACGAAGTCAGCACTGTGTTTATGGAAGCTTCGGCAGTGGTCCTTCCAAGCCTCCAACGCACTGGCCCAGGTATTGTAGCTTTTATAGCGATTCCCGCTAAAACCACTCACTCGACCGGAAGCCTGCCCCCTGCGCGCGTCGAAGTTGTCAGGTCCAGGTAGGAATGAAGAACACGGGCAACGTACCAGTCTAGATAACAGCCTGGGGAATCCCCCTCAAACACCAGGTAATACTTTTTCCCCTGCTGCCCCTTCCGCCCGAAAACCTTTGGTACACAGGTCCGCACCGGCACTTCGTCAAGCTTGACCCTCAACATGGCATCCTGTAAGTCCTCCACCTTGTCCCAGTACTCGATGCTGCTGTTCTGCGCATTGTCTCCCGGCCCATCGCTATCGGCCATCGTGGTACGAGATCAAGAAGATATTGAATTTGATTAGTACGGCGTCCGAGCCTCGGGCATTTTTAGTCAGAGTCTCGCACACTGCTGTCTCAGGGCAAGTTCATGGGGTGCTGAGTGGAGAGTAGAGGAGAGGCAGGCAGGATGCAGGCCAAAAAATTTTATTGTGATCTATGTATTGATAAACACGAAATTTTATTGAGCTTTATTCTCCCTAGCAGATCGTCAAGCACATGATAAATGTTCTGAGCAGAGAACACGTACCTCAACCGAGCACGGCGCTCTCGTTCCTTGGCAGCCAACTGTTCGCGATGTCGACTGCGATATCGCTCCTGGTAAGCTCTACGCAGAAACAGCACCCGCTCTTGTTCTTCCTGAGTCATGGCTTTGAATGCCTCCCGTTTTCTAAGTGTTCCCTTGAGCCACGCAATTGAGCTGTAGACACAACACTCACCGATTGTTATGAAGTCTTGCAGACTGCAGTTTGGCGTCCCGATTTCTGAATAAGTCAATGTCAAAAAAAATTGAAAGTGCTCGGGGAAGACACATACCTTCGATACAACTCACGCGCCGTCGCCTTTTTTCGTTCAATGCGTCGTAAGATGTTCCGTGAGCCAATAACCTTCTCGACCTGCTTTAAGTCCTTGGCGTATACGCACGAGAAATGCAGCACTTCAGCCTCTCCAGTGACGTGCAGTGGGAGAAAGCTATCGTCGTCGCTCTCAGATTCTTGCACCGACTGCTGATCATCGCTATCAGAGGACCATTCGGCGCAAATATCGTTCTCGACGGTGCTCATAAGTTTGTAGTGAGGGGTAAGAGACAGTTTTGCCGACGGCGCTTACTCTGCATATGACAGAATATCACCACGCTTGGGTGCTGCAACTGACAGAATATCGCCATGGGACGGCGCTTAGTGAGCGCTAAGAGAGAAATATCAGTCTTGTATTGCAGCCACGAAGCTGGAGAGCTTCAAATGTATGAATACAACTTAGTATTAGAGAAACCTTATCAACTGGAAAGTTATTTCATACCACTCAATATATTGTTTGTAACACTAACTTCACTCTCAACTTACCTCAACGTTCTACTATGGTCAAGTCATCTGAGTTTCATCCATAGCGGCAACAAGAATATTGGATAACAGTTTGTAATACAACAACAGTAGCAAGATGTTAGCGTAACACTTTGTACTACAACAACAGTAGCAAGGTATCTAGTAGTACAAATGTAGCAAGATATTAGCATAACATTGGTTCAATCATACGCCGGCCTTCTCCCAGACTCGAAACTTCGCCATAGCTTTAGCAAAACGCACCTTTTCCTCTGCCTTCCACTTCTGAATCTGGGCCTTGGTAGAGGTGGAGCGACGCTCCTTGTCATTTCGGTAGCTGTTATAGACGAATCGAAACAGGGCAGCAGCACTGTACTGGGTGATGGAGTATCGCTTCTCCCCTTCCTGGATGGGTAAATTAGAATGCGCGATGAGCGCCAAAGGGAGGAGAATGGTGCAGCCAGCGGGAAAGCGAATAATGAGGTTGAGATTCCAAAGAACCAGTTCCCCGCCTCAACTGTCGTCAAACGACCCAAGCGCGGTGACAGCGCAGCTCCCTGGTGTGTAGTTCTGGTAGTCAGTGTGGACGTTGGTGACTGACTGAGGTCCAAAGTTAATCGTGGTGGCTGCAAACACCGATTTCGGGAAGTTTTGATGAAGACCTGGGTTCCACTTCAACAGCTCCTCACGATTCCGTAGATATTCCTGATAAATGCCGGGACAGAATCATTTGAAGGAACTATTCGCGATGCCGGAGATGCGTTGGATGGCAGGGTTACGAAGGATGGTTTCCAGGACCTTGAGATTGTGTTTACTGTGTTTGGTGTTGGCAGGAGAAGTCTGCTGAAAATGAGTGTAGTGCCCCTACGATAAGTTGATGTTGACATACCTGTCCACCGCCATGAGACACACCAATGGCCTCAGCTGAGAACTTGCCGCGTCGATGATTAGTTTGCTTAGGCGTGAAAGTAGCGTTGAGCCTCCCTTTCTCGATGACCCGGGCAGCTTCTTGCACCACGGTTCCATCCCAGCTCGGATCTCTCGGCTTTCCAATACAATGTACTACTCCGCGTCGGCGTCTATCACAGATGGCAATGTTGCGACTGAGCGGGTGGTCAGCACAGGTGGTAAGCTCAAGTAGACGGTACGTACTCTCCAATCCAGTCAAGAACTCTCATATTCGACATGGCCATTGCCTCCTCCCGGGATATCAGCCCACGCTGGATTCGGTCCCTGAGACCTTGCCAACCAGTCTTGGCAATTGGCAATTTAGCGAGATCCAGGTCTTCCAGGACAACGATATCCGACTCATCGCATCGTCGATCACCTATCACTTTACTGAAGTCTCCATCAGAGAGTTTGGCACGTTTCCGTGCCCTAGCCTCTTTGTTATACTGCCATTTCTTCATTTTCTTTTCGTCCGCCTTAGCAGGGTCAGCACTTTGTCGAAGTTTACGCTTTTTTGAGGTCGTCTTTTCAGGCATGGCCAGTTGATCAAGATTGTCAAGAGGAGGAGTGAGAGAAGGTGGGGGTGGAGTTGTAGTAGTTTCAGTAGGATTGATATTAGATGTACAACTAGTGTTAGAGATGGTTGAATCAAGCGCTGCACGTGGCGCATGGAAATTAGAAGCAGAAAACGCGTCGTCGTCTTTGGGCTGGGTCAAATTTGAAAGATTTGTCGTGCTGAGTAAAAACTCAGGATCCAGGTCCCATTGATCCTCATCCTCTACACCTTCGTCATCGTCCCCGCCCATCAAACTATCCTCGGACTCATACCCGTGCTCTATATGGTCCACCTGCGCCTCTATCTGAGCAGCGAGAAGATCTTCGAGGTCGAAATCGCAGACCAGTGCTTGATCGAACGTGTATTGAGAGAATTCTTTACCCGAACGGGTACAGCGACCTGTAGGTAGGAGTCAGTCAAATTGAACGCGCTGAGAAAAAGAGATGAAAGAGAAAGAGAGATGAAAGAAAAAGAAGGGAGGCTGCAGCCCCTGGTGACGGAGCATATGCGAGGAATCAATGTGAGAGAACTTTCTGCACTGCCAGGGATGGCAGCATATACTAGATCTCTTCATTGACCGCGCTCGCCGCTGACAATCACAGAATCCGAGAATGAATAAATGAATTGAGGCCAGGGACTTACCTATCCATGCTTGCTGAGAAGTCATTGAGTTTATATTATACTGGCAGCTGTGAGCTAGAAGTGAGTGGTGGTGATAGAAAAGCAAACGATGCGCGGGGTGATTGAATCAACAAATTGGTGAACGATCACGTGCAGCGCACATGATCGAAAGTCTCAGCCACATGCGCGTTTTGCTTAATCGGATTCAGGCCGTAACACGTTCTTTCAGTACAGCTTTGAGGCCATGCGCTGTCCCAAATCTCAATTCTACGAGCTCACGTATGAGGATGTCTTCGAGACTAGGGAACTTTCGTCTGTTAGTGTGGAAAGCTTGTCGGGAGACGGTCGACATATCAAACGACACCTATTGCGAGCAGAGGCAACGTCACCGGTCAAGAGGATGCGCAAGGCGAAGGAAGCTGCGGCTGCTTATCAAATGGAGGACGTTGAGTTTGGCGCTGCTTTTGAGATGGCACTCGCCACTGCAGATTATGCACAACTAGAGCTTGTAGAGGATTCCACCAAGATCCAAGCGTACGAAGGGGCGGGAAAACGGCGACGATATTTCACCTCAGTGAGTTTTCTTGGTTATGTTGTTTACAAAAAATTAATGACGTGCTACAGGATGAACCTCTGCGGGAGTGGGAACCACTACGCGATGAATATCTGGCGGAATTCATGCAACGCGAAGGGCGTGGAGACGGCGACACTGGGCTTTGTTACGTGTGCCAGAAGGGTACTCCACTTTATCGATGCCTTGAATGCTGTACGACGGATATGGTGTGTGAAGGATGCTGCAGGGCGGCTCACATGGAAAGGCCCTTAGACATCGTTGAGGTTCGTTGGCTTCCATTTATCGAAGTTTCATGCCCTGACTTGAATCACTGCCGCGTGCTTATAGAAATGGAATGGAACTTTCTTCGAACGCGTTTCTTTGAAGAGTTTGGGTGTTGTCGTGCAACTGGGACATCGCCCTGGAGATTTATGCCCTCACCCTCGCACATTAGACAATTTCACGGTTATTCACACCAACGGGGTTCACGACGTTAAACTATCATACTGCAATTGCCCTAATCGCCTCAAGGCAGGAGCAGAGTACCGCCAGCAATTGCTCCGTAGAGCGTGGTTCCCAGCTACGCATGTCGACCCTCGTAGCTGCGCAACGTTCACAGTTTTGAATACGTTCCACATTATGACCCTGCAAGGAAAAGTTACGACCTACGACTTTTATGCGGGAATCGAGAAGCTGACCAATAACGCTGGGATTGGAAGAATCAAGGTGAGGCACGCAGTTTCAACAAAATTCTTCTTCTGAACATTGTCACTCTTAGGATCGCTATAAGGAGTTTGCACGTATGATCCGTGAATGGCGGCACCTGAAGATGCTAAAGCGAGGTGGACGAGGGAATGATGGGATCCGATGTGTAGCAGAGACCAGAATGGGGGAGCTGGGAGTGGAATGCCCGGCTTGTCCAAGGCCCGGCGTGAATCTGCCAGAGAATTGGAGAAACGTGAAGCCCGAAAATCGGTGAGTATTGCTACTCTGTTAGGCTGTCGCGATTCCTGAACAATGAACGTCAGGTTCTTGTATTGGCTCTATCTCGCGACGGACGCGTGCTTTCGGCTCAAACGTCGTTTAGTTTCCTCAGAGAAACGCGATCCCGGGCTGGGTACGGGCTGGTCTTACTTTGTGGAGGACGAACCTTACCGAGAGTATGTCAAAAATGTTGGGGACCAACAGGAGGTACGTGGATTCAGTTCTGTAGCAAATTTATATATATATTGATCTGGGATGATAGATATGTACTTGTACTGGCTTGGGGGCATTAGAACAAGCAAACACGAAATATTCTCGAGGTTACGCGACAACGGGCGTTGGCTTGGGGTGTTGCGCCAGACATGAGATGGTGCAGAAGAACGGCGTGGTGGATCTACAAAAAGGGGAAAGGTGCGGGCAAAGCTTTTCATTGTCAAACTGATGCTGAGTACACCATCCTACAGATACGTGAATATGGACTACGGATATGCCTCCCTGCTACGACATCATGACCCCCAGCTAACGAAAGTCACCTCCTACGACATCGCGTGTCAGTGGGGGAAGAATCTGATCGAACGCGTAAAGAATTTACCTTCCCTCATTAAGCTGGACCTCTCCCTCCAATCCCTTTTTCTGGTGGTGCCAAAACTCCATATACACGGCCATACGATGTTTTGCCAACTCAATTTCTCGCTTAATTGGCTGTGGGGTGCCGGTCGGACAGATGGAGAAGGCATTGAGCGTGGATGGGCACACATGGGACCAATAGCGACTAGTACGCGCGACATGGGACCTGGATCGCGTCATGACACTATGGACGACCATTTTGGTCACTGGAACTGGGTAAAGTTGGTGGGATTAGGTACGTTAGTGCGTGAAACGACTTGGTGGTACGGTGCTAACCATTGGTTCACAGGTGCACTACTCGGCAAGCGACTGTTGACGGCATTGGCACAGTCCAAGGTTCATCGTGGCCTGCTCGATGATTTTACGGAGAAGCAAGGCGAGGTGACCAAGAAGTGGGAGAAGATGATTAAGGAGTGGGAGGGAGAGCGGCATCTGCCACAGGAACAGAGGGTGAAGCCCAATCCCTATGAGGTTCCAAAATCCGGGCTTTCCGAAAATGAGGTCCGGCTGCTCATCGCGCAGGAGGAGGCAAAGGAGGAAGAGGCAGGGAGGGCGCCGGTTCATGATGTTAGTGCGTCGGCCTTCATCTCGCAGGGCCTGGAATTGGAGGAACAACAGTGCGTTCATAATTTTTCTTGAACGTGCTGGGTGCTAACTGTATCTTGCAGGCGAAATCTAGTTCAGGATATCAAGCTGAAGAAGTTCGAGACAACCGCGCAGAAAACTGGTTTGGTTGAAAGACGTATGAAGCTGCGGCGTGCTATTGGTAGATTCCGGTCTCTGCAGGCAACATACATGCCGGGTGCGCTGGTGGTACTCGAAAAGCGCGTCGCGGACCCAGAAAAGCCCGAACACGCTGAAGAAATTCCCCTCCTCCTACCATCCACCCTTCCTCCCGCCGTACGAGTGTCAGGATGCTGTGATGGCCTAGCTAAATTGGAGGAGAGGCTGCGTGATGCTCAGCTCCGCAATTCCCTCAATCAGCTTCGCAACCACCTCCATATGAAGTCTAGGCTTCTGACCTACCGAACCTCTAACGTGGCACATCAAGCTAGTGTTACCCAGTCCCAGGGATTGCTGAAGCGGAATGAGGCCCAGATTCATAAATATACGGCACGGTATCAAGACGCTTGGGCGGCAATGCGGAATCTGGTGGGGGTGGAAGGTATGAAATGGAGGAAGCTCGAGCAGAGCGATGTTCGGCTGATGGACAGCGGAGAGGACCGCGCTATTGGAATTGCGCGAAAGAAGCTGGGCAAATGGAAATGGGAGGCGTTGAAGGAGGTGCAGGAGGTGGAGGTGGAAACCAATGAAGTGAGGAGAACGCTGCGTGAAGTGAAGAGTCGTACCGGGGAAGGAACGCGTCAGATGTCGTGGATATGGATGGAAGGCGGTACCGGTGAGGTGGTGGATAAGAAAATTCTGGATGAAAGTAAGCATCGTTTTGTGAAAAAGGTAAGAATGCAGCTAACGGTGTTTACAGTTATCCGAGTGGAATGGTGCAAGGCGTATGCAAGAGCGCGGAGGTGGGAGGAGGAGGTAGTGCTGGTGAAGGAGGAGATGAGGCGGACCCTGGTTAGTCTGGAATGGATGGCCAGACAGTGGGAGGGCCGTAGCCGATACGATGGACCATTGGCGACCACTAGTGGGCGAGACTCTCAACACGCAGAGGGACATCAGGAAAATCCCCTTTGCTGTCAAGTCACCTGAGGTCTTACAGACATTCAGGGTTGCCCAGGGTTTGGCCTAAAATTCAAGCCAAACCTGGGTAACCTGGGGTGACCTGGATGACCTGGGTGACCTGGGTGACCTAGGGCTGGTAATGATACTTACTAGATTAGAACACAAAGAACTTAATAAATTTCATTAGATTGGGCTGCTTATGTAATCATAAAAAACTCGTCCATTAGACTCAGAATGTAATGGTTTGTATTG
This sequence comes from Neonothopanus nambi, assembly GCA_003987895.1. Lineage (NCBI taxonomy): Eukaryota > Fungi > Basidiomycota > Agaricomycetes > Agaricales > Omphalotaceae > Neonothopanus > Neonothopanus nambi. Next base: position 11,047 of record RCHF01000854.1, read on the forward strand.
AAAATGTATACAATGTATACAAGAATCTAATCAGAACACAAGGAAATCAACACTTTATTAGATTGGGCTGCTTATGTAATCATAAAAAACTCGTCCATTAGACTCAGAATGTAATGGTTTGTATTGAAAATGT
>RCHF01000855.1:0-11112 GCA_003987895.1 Neonothopanus nambi
CTGGTAGGTCTCAGAGTAAAGGTTCAAAGTTCACAAGGTGTATATTCACTGGATAAATCACAGGATAAGTAGCTCAGTTGTTCAAATTCACAGGTGTGTAGCAAGATAGCTTGATTCCAAAATAACTAGACTACTGTACATGATGATTTTACAGGGTATTTATACTAGTTCTACAAAGGTATTAAAAAAGGAAAATGAGTTGTATTGAGTCACAATGAGTAGTTGTGAGTCTATGGCATTATTCCTACAATGACTCACTCTGTATTTATGACTCTTAATGACTGAGTCTACTCATTGACTCATAGGTTCAGTATAGATGAGCGCGTGTATTTATCCTTGAGCTCGTGTATACCTTATTATGTCATCTTCCCATCACATGATTTCTTACCTTCTTACTCGCGTTTCATCACTTGTCTTCTACTTCCTTCTTCATCTGTTTCTTGTAATCATTCACCATTTCAAGCATCTTCCTAACAGTACTCCCTCCGTTATCAGCCGGAGCCCTCGACGGCCGCATTCTTTCACACTTGACTTGTATCGTTGATAAGCGAAGGGGAGCAATAGCTGTTCATTGGATCGGATGTTTGGTACGTCCACTATTCTGTCGTCTTAGGTCCTCGAGGCTGATAATTTGTACGAATCCTTATGCTCTTTCTCCAGTTATCCTTCCTCAAGGCATGGTTTGCTCGTCCGGACAGCGGGGTTTCTCAGCGTTAGCTACAACGAGGCCGCATTTTTGATAGCATTTGTTCGTCGGCGTTCTTAGGCGAGGTTGAAGGAGACATTGGGTGTGCACGAGTCGCTTATTAGCCCTCTTAGAAATCAAAAATGGTGCGTTTCTCATTTCTTTGGTTAGTGTATCCTGTCAACCTGTTTTGCATGTTTTGTTCAGTATCTGGAGGAGGGGAAGGTGGTTTACGGAATGCGGTTTGATAGGGCTGGGAGATGTGGGTATAAATAGGGCACCTTCTTGTCGTACGAGTACCATCAAATTTCTTTGACCATTCTATCATGCCCACTATATCGAAACTCGTGAACCACTCTCCGTCTGTGCTTAATAGCACTACGAGTAGTACTTCTACCACCAATACCAGTACCGTGCCCGTCATTTTACCTGGCGAGTTAGGCTGGACTAAGATTCCCGTCTGGTCCGAATATATCATGCAAGATCGCGGCAAGAGGTCTATTTAAGACGTTTCCTTTCGTTTTTTGTTACTAATGCTTGCTTTCATAGCCACGACTTCGAAGTGATAGAGAACGGACCTGACGCCACAGTAGTTGACGATGATAAATGTAGCGTCTGCTGCGATCGTGAGAAGTACGTAGTTTCCTTTCTATCAGAGTTCTTCGTCTCATCCCTATTGCCTTTTACTGTTAGTCAACTCAAGTCTATTCTGCGTGAAAAATCTGCAATCCTCGAAGACAAGTTGATTTTAGAGAAAGCCCGTAATTTATTGGCAGCATAGGCTATTCCTTTCCTTTTTAGATATATCGCTCATCTTTTCTTTCTTTTTAGTGAGTTGTCGGTGTTGAATTCGGAATTGACTAAGCTGGGCCAGGAAAACGAGAACTACAAGGATGCGAATGGCCGATTGTGCCGTCAAATTTCCTCTCAGCAAAAGCAGCTTACTCGCTTTGGTTGAATGCGTCGTCATTATCATACCTTGATGAATGCCCAAACGCGTCGTAACCGCGAGCTGCAGGCTTGTGAAGCTGAGGTGGCGGCACTTCGTAGAGATAGGTCATCGGATGGGAGGATGAAGGTTAGATTGGCGGATCTCGCGTACCGCGGTATCTGTGCCGATCCCGAACCATTTTTTGCTCAACTCCGTGGAGACCTCAAGGCCCTGATTACCACCATTCGTATTCTTTTTCCTGGCGAAGTCAAACCTCATTCTCCAGTGCACGTCCTTCGTAGTTGGCTTCTTCAAAGCTTCGAAATTATGGATAGTACCATTTTTGAAGCTATCCGAACTCGCCGTGTCCTGCTTGTCGATCCTCTTCATAGCCTTGAATTGGGTAATCCCTACACCTACCTTTCCCAGATTTCCGGCTCATCCCATGGCAGCGCCTGGTCGTTGGGAAGCTCCAATATTCGTTCAGTGGAAGGGTTGGTGGAAGAGGAAGTGACCGTCAGTCCTTCAACTTCCAGTGACCTTACTCGTGCTGAGCCGAACAACCAAGATGATCTTCTTTATCCACCTGGTTTGTAGGTGATCGCCGTTTTCTCCTTTTTTCCATTGTACCATTACCGAATGTCCGTATGTCCGTATAACCTGTTACCTGTAGAATCGTTTGAACCAATATATATAGTCAAATGACTTTAATACTGGGTGATCACTGAGTTTGACGTTGGGACACTTCTCTTTCAATGATCTTTTCAAACTCTCCTTTCCTAGGTGCTACTTTCTCCGGATGGGACTCGTGAAATTCCTCAATTATCTCTTGGGATCCAATCACGTGAGTCAAGGGTTCCCACGAATCTTCCTCGGGTTCGTATCCTTTCCATCGGATCAAATACTCCATCCTTCCTCTTCGACGTCGACTATCGAGTATAGTTTCTACCTCGTAATGCTTTTCTTCGTCGATTTCGATAGGTGGGGGCGGAGGTGGATGTCGTTGTGGGAAGTGATCGGGTGGATGGGGCATGAGGAGATCAACATGAAATACGTTATGGATAGTATTCAGAGTACGGGGTAGGCTGAGTCGGTAAGCGTGGTCGGATACTTTCTGTATGATTTCAAAGGGTCCGATATTCTTATAATCCAGTTTCTTCGTAGGCCGCTTCGTTCTGATATTCTTGGCATTTAGCCATACCTTCATTCCTACATCCCATTCAGTTGGGGTTTCTCTTCTCTTTCGATTCGCATATCCGGCGGCTATTCGATTACTTCTCTGGATTTCGTGCTTCAAGAACTCATGGACTTCCCTCAATTCCTGTGCTTTAAGGTGTGCCAAATGGCTGGGCACCTGTTTCAATGAAACAGTTAGACGTGGGTGAAAGCCTTTGTTTGCGAAGAATGGGGTGAGGCCAGTAGAGTCACTTGGTGAGTTATTATATGCAAACTCCGCTAACGGCAACCACTCCTCCCAATCATCCTGATCGTAGTTGACAAAGAGCCGTAGATATTGTTCCAAGCTCTGATTTGTACGCTCTGTTTGTCCGTCCGTTTGTGGATGGTAGGCCGTTGAATAATTTGTTTTGACGTCTAGCGCTTCACAAAGGGATTTCCAGAATGTCGATACAAAAGTGGTCCCACGATCCGATATAATATCGGCAGGTAAGCCATGTTTTGAGAACACATGACGTATGAATAATTTGCCGAGCATCGAAGCGTTGTCGTCGGTTCGACAGGGAATGAACACAGCTTGTTTCGTGAGTCTACATACTACTACCATGATGGCGTTATACCCATTCGATTCTGGCAATTCTCCTATATGATCTACTGATAAAGAACTCCAAGGCCGTTCTCCAATGGGTAAGGGTTTTAATAATCCAAAAGGTTTCTTCCTACTGCTTTTATTTCTTAGACATTCATGGCAACTTTGAACATAACGAGATACATATTTGTGAATCCCAGGCCAATAGTAAGTCCTTAGAATTAACTTCATCGTTTTTCGGATGCCCGGATGCCCCCTCAACTTGTGGTCATGGTGCGTTTGTAGGATTTGATATCGTAAGTCTTCATCTTTTGGTACGTAAATTAACCCGTTTCGCAGCAACAACCCGTCCTCAACCTTGAACGGTCCTGGTTCCTCAGACTTCGCCACTCTCGTGTTCTTTTTCCAGTATTCATCTTTCTTGGAGCGACGTATTCTAGCTATATCCGTTTCGTCATTCATCATTACTGCTGCTAATAGTTGTTCTGGGGAGAGTAAGATTTTCCTGTTTGCAAGGTTAACTACCTCTTGAGCTGATTTTTTAGGATACACATCAGTTCGTCGAGTCAACGCGTCCGGTTTCCCTCCTAGTCTCCCTGGTCGATAGTTGATGATGAAATCAAAGCTCGACAGCAGTTCCGACCATCGTGCTTGACGTCGACTCAAAGTTTTTGTAGTAGTGAACCATTGTAAGTTGTTATGATCTGTGAAAACTTGTATCTGATACTTGGCTCCTTCCAGGTAAGCTCTCCATTGTTTAAAGGATTCTACTATTGCTAATAACTCTTTATCATAGATATCATAGTTGAGTTCTGCGCTATTCATACTGCGAGCGTAAAACGCAATAGGATGAATTTCACCTGTCTTGGAATCTGGTTGTGAGATTATTGATGCAATAGCGTAATCCGATGCATCCGACTCAAGTATTATAGGTAAGTCAGGATTGAAATGTCGTAGTATTGGGGCTTCCTGAAAAGCTTTTTTCAGGAGTTCAAATACTGAGTCACATTCGCCGTTCCAGTCCCAAGGTATTCCTTTTCCGGTGAGTTTCGTTAAGGGTTTAACTATTCCCGAGTAATTGTTGATAAAGCGACGATAGAAATTTGCGAACCCAAGGAAAGACTGCAATTCCTTGACATTTGTAGGTGCTTTCCATTGTTGAATAATTTCTACCTTTTTCGGGTCCATTGTAACTCCGTTGGGGGAAACGATTACTCCTAGATATTCGACAGAACTCGTATGAAATTCACATTTCTCCGGCTTAATATGTAAGTCGTGTTTTTCTAATCGTTCTAATACTCTTGCTACATGTCGCTGATGCTCTTCTTCATCGTTGGAGTATATAAGAATGTCATCTAGGTATATTATGACAAAATCGTCGACCATGTCCCGGAATATGTCATTTACAAAATGCTGAAAGACTGACGGTGCGTTAGTTAATCCGAAAGGCATTACCAAATACTCATATGCTCCATATCTAGTTCTGAAGGCCGTTTTCCATTCATGTCCTTCGGCGACACGTATGTTGTTGTATCCGGCTCTTAAATCCAGCTTCGTATAGATCTTGGCCTTTCGAAGTTGATCTATGAGATTACCAATCAACGGCAATGGGTAACGATTCTTTTTTGTAAGTTTGTTCAATGCTCTGTAATCTACACACAATCTTAACCCCCCATCCTTCTTCTTTGCAAATAATACAGGTGCTCCAATAGGTGAGCTGGAGGGCCTTATAAATCCTTTTTCCAGCATCTCATCAATATAGTCTTTCAGTACCTTTAATTCAGTTTCGGAAAGATTGTATAACTTGCCATATGGAGGTAGTTCATCGTTTTCTGTGTCGATCCTTATGTCGTATGGTCGATGTTGGGGTAAGGTTTTTGCTTCGATGGATGAAAAGGCTTTGGAAAAGTTTCGGTATTGTACAGGTACGAACTTTTCTATTATCTCCTGATCTGATGGCTTACTTGGACTCAAGACTTGTTCCAACCCTTTCTGTTGATAGTAGTCGTTGTCTTGCATACTGGCCAGTCTTGCTTCCGCGCAAGCTCCTTCATCAGACGGAACAATATAAAGTATCGCCGTTTCACAACCTAATTGTATTTCGTTCATAAAGGTTACTGCATTTACCAGTCTGATTGACGTTCAGGGAATCTCCTTCTTAGGTGTGTCTCTTCGTTCCCATGTCTGTTTCTCTTTGAAATATGCTTCGACTTCATCTCGGTGCAACAGTATTGGATCGTCTAATCCCAGCCCATCTTTCATTGGCTTTTCACAGTCTTCCGCTTCTTCCATCATGGTGTACTGTTGTCGTTCCCCTCGGTATGTTAGGTCTTGAATGGATTTTAATTGAACTGCAGATAGTCGTATCCCGCCTTCTAAGGCTACAGTCAACTTTGTCCAATCAACTTCCGGGTTAAATGTTCGAAACCAAGGTAGTCCTAATACTACGGGTGTTCCTGGATGTAATTTTGTTACCAAGAGCGTGACATGGTGCGTAATGTGATTCTGAAATATTAACGAAGCTTCTAACTCGTGTGTAATTTCCCCTGCAGATGTATATTCACCATCAAAAAGTCGTAGGGGGATTGGTTTTGTGAGTTTTCTTAGATTTTTTGAGTACTTTTTATTTGCTAATTCCGTGTCGACAAATGACCTTGTTGCCCCAGTATCCAGCAGGGCGTTATAGATTTGAGAGTCCGTGTTGAAAAATTTAAGAGGTATAATAAAAGATTCTTCTGATCTTGACGAAATGGTGACAGGTTTACTGACTGCCCCCCTTAAATACTTTGGGTCATTGTTTTTCCCCTGACTCAAGCGTGACCCTCCTCCTCCTGAGTCTGGTACGCGTTTCCCTGGTCCTCTTCATCTTCGTCTTCCTGTTCTCCATTGAAGATAGTGTCATCGATTTGGATCAGTCCATCCTCACCTTCTACCTCCAAATAGATTTGTGCTTGACTTTCACAGGTATTATCTGTAAAGATAGTGCGTCCGCACGCCGTGTCAGTATGGTGGTGATGATGTTGTTCGTCCGTTTCCTCATAAGTTGCTCTTGCAAACATTGGATATGTTTTACACTCACGTCCTCGATGCCCATACTTACCGCAATGTATGCAAAGATTTTCTTTCATTCTTCATTCGAATTCCTCTTGCGATATCCGTGGTGGAAAAGATTGTTTCACCGTTTCCTCTTGAACTTCCGCAGCATTACCCGATGCCTGTTTATTCTGACTTTGTGCTCCTTTTCCACCCGTTGGTTGATTCGTAGCATTTCGTTGTTGGTAGTTACGTGAGAAGTACCGTGGTTGGTAAGTATTGGTAGGTGGATTCTTCCCTGCTAATGTCTCATTGATGTTTCAATCTTCTTCTAATCCCATCTCGTTGAATGCTTCTCGAGCGCTATCAATTTCCAATAGCCGTTCAACAACCTCATCATAGGTCGCCGGGATTCTTCCATGTAAAGTGAGTCTATTTCTTAGATCATTCCTGATCTGCCTCAGAAGTCTGAAACGCTTTGCAGGATCGTTGTACTTAGTCTTATTGGCCACATCTTCGAACCTAACAAGGAAATCCGCAAAAACTTCATTGAATCGTTGACGTATGGTGTCCAGTGTAGACTGGGAATGTAGAGTTTCGTCATGAAGTCCGAATATACGAGCAAAGAGTTTTACAAAATCTTCCCATATACTTAGTGCTGAGATCTCTTCGCCTTCCCTTTCCTTTCTTTGTAGATTATTGTAATACCTTAAAGCAGCGCCCGCAAAGTATGATGCTGCAAAAGTGATTCGTGACTTAGGTGTTGAATAAATCGTTGGTTTGGCGCTAAACATGTTTTCACAACTGTCAATAAAAGTCGGCCATTCTTTACGATTTGTTCCATCAAACTCCTTGGGTTTGTTTATGTCTAACTTCGCCTCCCTATTTAATGCTCTAGTAATCTCCTCCCTTTCCCGTCTGTCCCCGTTTTCATCACTGCCTTGCCCATCTCTGCCATCCCAACCATCCCGTCCGTCTCGTCCGTCTCGTCCGTCTCGTCCGTCTCGTCCGTCTCGTCCGTCTCATCCGTCTCGTCCGTCTCGTCCATACCCTTTATTTCCATAGGGTCCCCGGGGTGGTCCTGTGCCCCCTGGTCCTCCAGATCCTCCTATTCCCTGGCTTCCTATACTATCCCTATCGTCGCTCCATCCTTCTGGATCTCTTCGCGGACCCGATGGCTCTATTGGTTCACCATCTCCTCCTCGTCCTGGATCACTAGGTTCGTCCGGAGGCCCTCCTCCTGTCGTTGTTGTCCTCATTGTTGACTTACCTTTATTAGGAGTGAATGGATATTCGCCCCTGTTACGATATCCTGCAATTTCACTTGAAGTGACTGATGGAGGCGATTTGGGCTGTGACCTGGATGGTCTGGGTATAGGTGATGGGGATCGATTTCGCGGGACGCGTTCGAAGGGAGTTGAGGTGTACGGCGTAGTGGAATAGGGAGTTTCAAAAGTCCTCTGTTGAGTCTCCTCATTCCTTGGATTCGTTTGGTTAGCATTATTATGATCCCAATTATTCCGGTGTTGTTGATGTGGCGGGGCGTCTCTGGAGGCATTGAAGTTTTCTCGTCGAATATTCATATTAGGTGAGGTTCTTGGAGGAGGCCTAAAATTACCCGAGTTAGTACCTGCAAAACTAAAAGACTCACCTGTGTTGTATGTGGTTTTCTGAGGATTAAATGGAATACCTATCTCGTCGTCACCTTCTTCTCCTCCTGTTTGCTGGAATCCTTTTCGGCTATTCGAACCCTCGTCCCTCATTGCCTCGGTCCTTGTTTCATTGGTACGTTCCGGTTTGTGATCAATATCGGGTTGCTGGGATGAATTACTATGATTATGAGTTTGGGAAGTTTCTTCCGCTGTCGGTTCCTCGAATCTGGTTCTCCGTTCTCTCCACGCAGCTGCTCTTGCCCTCGAATGACTCATTCCTGGATATCTGGATGCTGTTGATTGTCTGTTTGATACTCGTCCTCTATCCATCGTATCATCCCGATTTGAAGGAATATTAGAGGGTCGTGGTGGTAGATCGGTAAGTGATATCTGTTCGAATCGCTCTGATTGATCGGGAGTTATCACCCGTTCTGAATTTTCTATGTTCTGTTGTGGTGGCTGTGTCGACGCATGACGTGTACTACGATTTCTCACTGTTCTCTGAGTTGGAGACTCTTCTTCATCTGCTCGATAACCAGTGTCATCCATAGTTAAGGTGGTAGGATCTATGAAGTTGATGGTATCATGAGGACGTTGAATTGGAGCAAGTAGTTGGTTACCCGGGGGTAGCGTGAGCGGTACGCTGGTTGGAGGTTCGTAAGGCGGTACCGGATCGCTAATATTGTATTCATCGACGTTTCTTGAGGCTTCTCCGAGTATGGTTGAATTTCTTACAGGTGATATGGCGTACCCCGAAGATCCAGAAGATACCACGACAGGAGGTTGACCAGTTCCCACCCATGGGGTCGGCATTCGTTGTACCCGATGTACTGCATTTCATACTCTCTCTCCTGCAGTTCTGATTACTCGTGCTGGGGTCTGAAATCTCGCGGTGCGTCCTATCATTTCGTCACTTCCTAATCGTCGTCCTAACTGAAGAGGGCTAATATTATCAGATACCACAGTCCAACTCTCCGAAGAACGACGGCTTCTCTGGGGCGGGCTCAAAGCTGGGTCTTCGACAATAGGGATGTAGAAGACATCACTTTCCGGATACATACGATATGGGTTAGAAGAGATGGTAGATTGGTACGAGGGCGGATGATCATTAGGCGAACTTCTATGCGATGGGACCTCGTCTATGTAAGAATTCTCACCACGATCTTCCCGTGTCACTTCTTGTAGGACAGGAATGGTTATTGGTGCTGAAGATCCCCTGGATGATGCTCTTGATGATGCTACGGAAGGTGGAGTGGGTGTTCGACGCGAAGCTTCGTATGCTTCCAGCAGAGGTCTAATGTTGGGCCTTTGGGAGACTTCGTAAAGATGCTCAAGCTCCTCCAGGTGTGGTTCAAAACTTAGTCCTGCAATGATCTCGTCACTCACATTCTCAGGTTCCGCTTCATATAGATCTCTTAATCTTCTTATCCAGCCATAATTCGATCGCCACAAATTTTCCTGCATTCCCAACCTCCTCAACAACGACCGACATTCTAAGGCGAGTCCACGGATTTGGTCTTCTAAAGCCTGGCGCTCAGCCTCCAAGTCATTCGAAGTTCGTTGGCTAGAGGTAGGGGAATGGAAACGACCCGTTCGTGTACTTCTCCCTTCTGTTCGAACCGATCGCGGAGTACTGTTGACAACCTGTGTTCTGGCAGGCGACGAATACATACTGCCCAGTGCAGATCTCATGCCATCCATATAATTCCGGAAACCCATCGTAGGTACTGCTCTCATCCATCTTCTATCCATATTTACTCTAGCAAACATGTTAGCCTCATGAGTCCTACTATCGTCTTCCTGATCCGTAAGCACTTCGTCCTCTTCTCCTTCCAAGTCTGATACTTCCGCTAGTTCCGGTAAGTCATTCATTTCTGGATCATCTTCTGGTTGGTGTGTCCCATTAATAGCAATTTCCTCCACTCGTTCACTCACAGTGTGTGTCGACGATCTATCATCAACTATACGACTAGGGGTTTCTTGAAGGATTTCGGTGCGTCCTTCGTAATCTTCTTGCATTAGTTCTTCAGTTGTGGTCTGAATAGGGTTCGTCATATTGATGTTCTGGTTGTTATAAACAGCAGCACGGAGTAACTCGGTTCGTAAGGTATCTCGTGGGCGAACTGGAGAGATAGGAGTAATATCTGCAAGATTTAACCCAATAGGTGGAGGATGAGTAATTCTACGTGCTCCTGGATTTCGAAAGCGTGTGGGATCGGCGTCTGGGGATGGTGCTTCGTTCAACCTTCTTCCGGGTGTGTTGAAGGGTACGAAAGGTTCGTTGGGGTTATTGTTAAGGTTCGGAGTATCAGTGGGGCGATTGACGCTAGTACTTCCTGGAGTGGAGATGTAGAATCTAGGAGATGAGGGAGTTGGTTCTGTTTCGTTTTGTGTAGATGTTCTTGTTTCAGTAGCCATACAACTATAGTCGGTTGGAGTCTAGTTATTATGTTAAGATCGAATACGATCCGTTGCACCAAGCTTGTAAGTTCTTACTTAGTGTCAGAGAGAAGATTCAAATCTTAGGAATGGGGACCGTTAGGTAGTTGTTGACTACTTAAACAGCTAATAGGTGTTGGATGTTAAAAGGTTTCAATCTCTGGTAGGTCTCAGAGTAAAGGTTCAAAGTTCACAAGGTGTATATTCACTGGATAAATCACAGGATAAGTAGCTCAGTTGTTCAAATTCACAGGTGTGTAGCAAGATAGCTTGATTCCAAAATAACTAGACTACTGTACATGATGATTTTACAGGGTATTTATACTAGTTCTACAAAGGTATTAAAAAAGGAAAATGAGTTGTATTGAGTCACAATGAGTAGTTGTGAGTCTATGGCATTATTCCTACAATGACTCACTCTGTATTTATGACTCTTAATGACTGAGTCTACTCATTGACTCATAGGTTCAGTATAGATGAGCGCGTGTATTTATCCTTGAGCTCGTGTATACCTTATTATGTCATCTTCCCATCACATGATTTCTTACCTTCTTACTCGCGTTTCATCACTTGTCTTCTACTTCCTTCTTCATCTGTTTCTTGTAAT
>RCHF01000856.1:0-45771 GCA_003987895.1 Neonothopanus nambi
CTTACAGAGAATCATCCCTCGACACACCATCAGCATGCGTTCCAAGAGTCTGGTCCATTCATGCCAACGTATATGTGTACTTGACTACCTACCATACACATCCAGCAGTCAAAACTCCGGGCCCTGAAGCTTGACTGCTAAGTAGTGAGGACCGGTGACAAGAGATGGTGGAGGAGCAAGAGAAAGGAAGTATCGTGCCAATCAACAAACTTAGCAAACACGTACAATGATGATGAACGCGACGCGCATGAGGGTCACGCCTTGATTCTCACACCACTCAGGCTCTATTTAGTCATTACTGATGCGGCATCATCTTCATTTCTTCTTTCTTATTGTCCAACAGCACATACAGATAAAGGTAGGTAAGAGGTAGGTAAGGATGCACGCACATATTTGAGCACGCTTATACCCCCGCACGCACACGCAGATATGTTGCACGCAAGCACGCAAGCGCGCACGCGAGCACGCATCGGCTGCACGCAAAATTCTCGTCGCCGTACCGAGGTATTGGCCAGTTCCAACGCACTGGAAGACCCAGTGGTTATCAGAGTTGGTAAGCCTCCACTGGTATTGGTGAACATGAGAACGAGATGCAAAGGTTATAACCCCTACCTTCTGGTTATCCCCGCCGTGAGCGCTGAAGCCTAAAACTATAACCCAACGCGTCCATGATAAGTACCAGTCACGATTGAAACGATACCAGTGCGATGACACAAGCAAAGACCGAACGTACTAGACCTATTATCCGTTCCCGAAAGGTCAAGAACGGTACCGCTCTTGACATTCGTAATCCTATAGACCTTGCCTGATTGAATAGTCATAGCGAATTGTGATAGTACAACACTGATATGATAGAGTTGAAGTTGGAAAGGCAAGTTAGCTTGCCCTCGTCAACGGGCCATCCTCTTATACCCCTCAAAGCTCGGCAAGAAAGTCGAACGTCATTAACATTGATCATTACTGCGCTGGCTACGACTGTATGAGGTAGAAGTGTAATCGGCTGGTGCGATCGGGAGAGGAATGTGTGTGGAGTGAGCCGATTACTGTATCAATCCATCCATGATCAAGAGAGGAAGAGAAAGAGAACGGTGTACTTACGAATAACCTAAGGAGCTACAATAGCAAAGCAACAAAAACACGGAAGGATTCGAAAAACGCAAGCACAAAGGCGAACAAGAGAAAGAGCACAAAACACTTCGTCAACTTCACTTCTTGACACCAACTCCAGCAATCCACTTCCTACACGTTGCCAAAGGACCCTGAAAGAACCATCTATCATTAGCCTCATCCATATTACTTTCCAATCATGGGAACATCGACAAGATCGGCGAACAAAGAACAGTGGAAACACTCACATCAGCGATTCCCATTACCGCCTGAATGTCCAGCATGACACCTTCACACTCCATCTTGGCCTTGCATATACGTTCCTTCTTAGCCCTCGTCAATACTTTCTCTGCGATATCTTTATAACACACTATATCGCCCACAAACGCCGAATCGGACGATCGGTGTCGAGCTCGTCTACGCAGAAACTCGTAATACCATGGATCACAAGACTCATATTTGCGCACAATCGACGATTCCAACGCTTCCAAGAGAGCCGCGGTGGTCAGAAGTGATAGGGGGAAATCCATGAGCTCCGGTTCTAGACCAAATTAACCAAAACGTCACTTGTTGTGGTTTGCACGGGTAAGAAGCACTAGAGAACCCACCAACGACGACCGTGAATAGAATCTCCCAAGTTTCCTGGAGCACCAAGCTCCACCCGCACCATCCACCGTCACGAAAATCGAGCAGTTCCCTCAGCGACGGCAACGCTATCCAAAGGTCATCTAGCACTGCCTGAGGCGTACTCCCCAGATTATACGATAACGCGGACAAGATATCTCTTTGAGCAGCCTGAAGGAAACGAGCCTAAGTAATGAGAACGACACCAAAGCGCATGACAGTTTACCTCCAGATCCCCAAAACACATTTCATGAGGCGCGAGCTCCTCATATTCCGAAGCACGGACCGGAAGCAAGGGAGGTAGGAAATCACGATGCAGCTGTAAAGAAATCGAGAGACACGTCAACGATATCGTTCTCTAGCACGACCCACACCATACGCACTCACCTTCACACTCAACGCTAAGCAGCCGACCGCTACATCCAGGGTGATCAATTCACATCCCTCGATATCCCACGAAAACTTATGCGCAAATGTGGCAAGCTGACTTCTCTCTTTTGCGTATCCATTCTGAGAACGACTCGGGAGATCTTCCGTATACCCAAAAATGATACGGGTAAACCTCCTGAAGAGATAAGCCGCATGGAACCTCGTCTCAGGCGAGTAAAGCAGCTGGTCCATGAGATTCCAGCGCCCTTCTTCCAAGTCGACGTCCGGCATGGAGGAATAGGGAAGAGCCCCGCACTGTGACATGCGAGGGTCGGAAGAAGACGAGGAGGAGCAGGAGGAGGGGAAATAGGGAGAATTGAAGGAGGAGCAGGTATCATCGGAGCTAATAGAAGCAGGGCGAGATGGTAAGGAAGACATCGCCGGAGCATCCTCAGCAGACGGGAGCGCCTAGAACGCTGTTTAGAGACGAATATTTACACCAGCACAAGAACGCACCTCAAGGATCCACCCGATGATCTCTCTATCTTTGATGCCTGATATGTCGGCCCAGCTGTTTTGTTCCCCCGAAGAAGATTTGGAGATACTACCCTTCCCTCTTTCGCTTCGTTCATCCATGCGCGCATCCTTCATCTCGACATCCTCATCAATTCCATCTTCCTCGTCATCGCTATCAGCAGTATAGGCCATCACCTGACTAATATCCTCGTATACAAATTCATACTTCACAAATGTCGCTTCCACTGGCTTCCGCTCCGCGAGTTGATCATCGTTTGCTTCATCAACACCATTCGCGAGCATCCAATCCACGTTCATCATCTCCTGCTCTCGTTCCTTGAAACGACGCAACCTAATCTTCGCCTGCGCTTCTTCACTTAGAGGAGGCCGCCATGTATGATCGCTTGGAGGCGCAATAATTGGGACATCGAAAGGAATCGCTTTAACGACGGCTTTCTTGCTCTTCCTGACTTTGCCGGATTTGACGACGCCTGAAGGGAGTTTGAGGGGAGATATAGACTTGAGAGGGAGTGGCTGAGGAATACGACCAATTAAGTCAACATTGTCGCCTTGATCCGCTTGAAGATGAGGTTGATGCTGAGGGCTGCAAGGGACAGTAGAGACCCATCCAGGCGCGTTTTCCTTGTTACTTGATGAACCTATGAATTTGCCAGTGATTTGCGTCGCGGTTTGAGGGTCAAGTGGAACCGAGTGTGCGCTGTCTTTGTCGAGATCACCAGCAACATCTCGTAAGGACCGAGCGCGCCTAGAAGTTGCCGTTTGAGTGGCGAATCTTTCTCTGTCGAAGGTCGAGGAACGACTGGGCAAACGACGTTTCTTGGGTTGAGGGAGTAGATCTCCGCGGGCATCAGCGGATCGTTCATGGCCGTAGAGATCGGCTAAGGAGAAAGATCGCTTGATTGAAGGGGTTGTGAATCTATCTTGAGAGAGAGAGGAGCCGTCAGTCGCCCTAGGAAAAGCATCAGCTCAATGTCGACAAAAATTTAAAAAAAAAAAACGATTTACTGCGTTCTCAGCTTATGATTTTCACTTCGGGCGCGTTTGAAGGATAATCCCAGATGTTGATGGTTATTCAGAGAAGGAGTTGAGATATATGAGCCAGAGAGTGGAATCCGATTAGGCGGTCGTAGAGAGGTGCAGAGCTGAGTAAAACTCGAAGTATGGCCTTCATTACCATGCCTTGACATAATTTCGCGTTCCCGAGATAATTTGGCGAGCCTTCCGCAGAGATCTTTAAAGAAATCATCTTGGCTGCCTTCGGTTTGTACAGAGGGCTGTTTGCTATCCAAAACCGATTCTGGAGGATCAGAAATGGAGGTACGAGAAGAACGAGAATACGAAGATGAAGCAGAGTCTGGATTGCATTGAAGACATTCGGGTACAGAGCAGAGACAAGGAGAGCTTGAGACCGGTACTTGAGGGGAGATCACATCGCGCTCGTCGACTTCATGGATAACGTCCAGTGAAGGCTGTCGAGAGCACATCGTCTAGTAGCAGCTAAAGATGGAGAAAGCAGAGCAGAAGAATTTACGATATTAGCGCATATAAGGAGCACTGAAGCGGAGGAAAGGCGAGTGAGAAGAGCAGGTAGTGGTCAAATGCCAAGGAGGAATGCGTCCCGCCGTCACGTAAGGTCACTTTGACTTCTTCACGTGATGGGAATCTTCCTTCTTTTTCTGGAAAGCGTTCGGCTAGTTAGCTACTCATGCATCACGTCCTGAACCAATACAGACCAATACCAGCTAAATCGTCCTAGCCCAGCTTTGTCTACATATCTCAGCCTTATTGTCGGACCTATCCTGTGAGCATGCAATGAACTAGGTGCTAGCATTGGTGGACCCTCTTATCGTTGCTCTGGACTCAGAGTCTTTTAATTTATTTCAATTCGAAATGCTCAAGTACCAGCTTGCAGAAACAGGTGTACAAACCTTGAACGCGCTTGAACAGTATGCTAATAATTGCATGTTACACGTGCGGGCGCAGGGAGAATTCGGTATCATTCATACACACCTCGAGCTTTCCCAGCTACCTGTAGTTTCAAGTTCATTGTTTCAAATCCACGCCTCCTGCACGAATCCACCAGCACCTACTAGGTGCGTGATCATGCTGCAGGGTCGCATGGATACACTTACACTAGAAGGATTCTGTATCATTAAGTATGCTCAGCGATGATCCACGCGTCCTGCTGTCACCATCAATGGTATTTCGGACTTCGTGCGTTTCTTTTAATTTTCCTCCGCCGCCTGCAATGACGTGAAGAATCCATCCCTTTGACTCATATCCGCACATCAGGGGTTTATAAAGAGAACAGGCAGTTTCCTTGCTTCTTTCCTTGCTCTCAGTGTTTCCCTCCCCTCTTTGTATCTTTGTACCCAATTCATACCCGCAGCCATGTCCACCGAATTAGTCCAGTCTGGTAACACCTACAGAATCATCAACGTCAAGTCTGGTACCGTCATGGACCTCTCCGGTGCAGACAACCAGTCCAGTAAGACCTTTACTCGTGTCTCGTCATATGTATTCACGGGGCTCTGACTATACTCCATCTTCGCAGTAATTGGATACCCAGGGCATGGCTCCACTAATCAAGAAGTAAGCCGCAACCCCTTCACTCCAACACGATCGCTGCTCACCCTGATCATTAATAGTGGACCATGAGCTGGACCGGAAATAGCTGGACATTCCGCTCCGTTTCTTCAGGTCTTTACCTCGGTATTGCTGGTGGCCCAGCGGACGGTACTCGTCTCATCGCCTCCCCTGCTCCCGTAGAGTGGGATATTTGGCATGATAATGTCAATACATCAAACTATCGGTGTGTCCTATTGTCTACATTGCACTTATGTACAGCTCGATGACCTTATACTGTTTTCCTCTCATAGCATCTTCATCCCTCAAACACACTATAATCTCGATTTATACAACTATGGTGACCCTACCCCCGGAACTCCTATCACACTCTGGTACACTTGGTACGTTTATCTTTTCTCGATACCCGCCTATTTCTTGGGCGTCAATCGAGCGAAATGGTCTGACGTCTTGCGCATCTGTTCAACCTATCATAGGTCCGGAATCCATCAAACCTGGCGTTTTGAGAAAGGTTCGTACTACCTATCAACATTATTACTTCCGTAAACTCACTGTTACTCGCTTCTCTTAAATCTTTACTTTTTGCCTCTGCTATTTCATTTAGTCTAAATGCACTGGGATAGGAGGCACTCACCCTGCCTCACCTCGTGTTGTGTATCGTGGTTTCCGTAGTTGCGGACTGTATTTGTGAACGCCGCACTTATACCATTACCATCTTGTACTTGGCACTAGCATTGGTTCAATACTAGTAGTATCCCCGGCCGCTATATGTACCTTGTTAATTTGCAGGTAACATACATATTTGAAGATGTGCTATTAGGGTAGAGTACAAGCGACTAAGCTAAGCTTCATACTCAAGCTAAATACAAGACCAATTCAAGGCCGCGGTTTCTTTCATTGGATTTCGTGTCTAGACTCTCTGACTCAGCTGCTTGAGGGCAGGCTCGAGGCATCACATGTCACTCGCCACCTATGACGTAACGCGTCTCAGTCATCTCATCTCGAACATGTCTCTACGACCACTAATGATTGTTACTGGCATAGGCAATGGAACCGGGCTAGGGGCAGAAATAGCGTACGTACTCTCTGTTATGCCACAGTAATAAATACGCACTGCACTCAACCAATATTCATTGCTTATGCACTCAGTCATGATAACTTTCAGCCAACGAATCTAATAATATTTTTGCAGGAAGCGATTCTCAAAAGGAGGCTTTGATGTTGCGCTTATGTCTCGAGGAGAGGAACCACTTAGAAAGCTTTCAGAAGACATCAATCAAAAAGGTGGAAATGTGCGTTTCTTTTCACTATTCATCCTGTATCAAAGATACACGATTCTTCTTTACAGGCTACGCCCTTCTCACTCAAATCCTACAACGCTCACGACATTCAAACAACCCTCTCCTCAATCTGGTCTCATTACTCACCAACCCAATCCATCTTCCGTGCTGCCGCCTTCAACGTCGGCTATCCAGTCTTTAAACCCTTTCTGGAGACTACCCCGGAAGATGTACGAAAGAGCCTCGAGATAAACGTCGAATCCGCTTTTGCTTTTTCTAAAGAAGTCATACCAAAGTTCCGCGAGAGCCCGGTGGATGAGAAGACTGGTGGGAGAGGAACGTTGATTTTCACTGGCGCAACAGCTGCGCTGAGGGGGAATGTTATGACTTCCACGTTCTCTGCGGCGAAGGCGGGGAATAGGAACTTAAGTCAAAGCTTGGCTAAAGAGTTTGGAAGGGAGGGAATACATGTGAGCGTCTTTTCCACGTCAATAACTTCGCTGACAAAAGTTTTTCACTCACTAACTTAGGTCGCTCATGTGAGTACCGATAAATACTAATACCAAGCTCCGCTTCATACTTAACTACTTATATTCAGGCTATCATTGATGGAAGTAAGTCTCATGCAACTTTCGTGTTCTCAGTTGAATAATTGACACGACAAAATCTCCGATTGCGTCAGGAATCCTTAACCCTTCGGCAGACTTCATTGGCCTGAAACCAGAAAGTATTGCTCAGGTATGTACAACTAAGCGTTATCATCCATGTCTCTATGAACCACGATCTTCTTTTCTTAGGCTTACTTCGACCTGGTTCACCAAGAAAAGTCGGCGTGGACTTGGGAATTGGATTGTACGTGATATGTCTCAACAGACGATTCTGACGCTTACTCCTGATTGTCTTTAGTACGTCCTGCTGACGAAAAATGGTAAACATTTCCGGGAGAAAAGGTCCTTTAGCTATTGAGCAGTGCTCACAGCATCGCCCGACCCGCAGACGCCTATGTTCAATGCGCTTCAGCGGGCCGACGCAGTGTTCTCAGGCTCGCCCCGAAGCCGTTGCAAAATATAGCAAAATACAAGCCTTCTTTTTCCTCTGCGCTCACTGCCCGTCGTGCGACAGTGCTTGAAAGAGTGCTCACGATGTTGAATCATCATCTCGGTCAAATTTGACCACGATGCCACATCCATATGTTCTGCTAGTCCTTTACTGCTAAACATGAACTTGAGCACAAATATTAGTATGATCCCAAGGATTTTCCTATTTTCCTCAGTTTTCCAGACGAACAAAGTTCAAGGTGAATGCGGCAACGATTGGCAGGGTGCATATAAGGAGCTAATCGACTTGAGACCTTACACCATGTGTGGTACATATCCCAGGAGCAGGATTTTCTAATTCTGGTCAAAGGTACATGATAGGTGCGTCGTTTCACCGATTCGGAACTAGATGCCCCTCATGAGTCATAACAACATCCTCTCTGTATGTAGCGAATTCCAAAGAAATAACGAAGCGAAAATCTCCTACTTACGCGACGTCGCGATGATCCATAACTTCGACTTCTGTCGGGCCATGCCCGACTCTGCCTGGGCCCGCCATTTTAATACATTCGCCAAGCGAAGGCTAAGTTAAAGTAGGGATTTATCGCCTGAGTCCCTAATGCTGTATTAGGTAGTATTCAGCGGAAACTGCGCTGATGCGTACCAAGTCATGGACCCGTAAGTGATGTCAGGGTTATGAAATGAATTTGAGGTCATTCGAAGCTGAAACGTTTGCTCAGCAGGCTACTGAATTTGTGACAATGACAATTCAGTTGTACCATTTCAAAGTTTAACGTTACCACCGGTGCTCCCACGGGACTGGTATGGCGCTGCAGATCGTTCGCACGAGGCGAGTTACCAAGTTCTATTGGCTGTTGATGTGAATCTAATCCTTGTTCTTGAATAGTGTATCGCTAATATACAGTTCCCGTATCATACGGATGGTAGTATAAATTCATGAGTGATTTTCCGCTGTTTAAAACCCACTCCCATTCCCATTCTCATTCTCGTTCCGTTTTAAGTTTTCAGTATGATACTCAAACCACATATAATCGCAGGTTCCTTTCTATCTTCCCTCCTCCCAAGCTCAGTCCTCGCCCAATCGCTTGGAAATGGCACTTCGACCAATAGCACTAATACTACTACATCCTCACTCGATCCTCAGTTCTTCACTCAGAATCTTGATCACTCGGGGCTGAGCAATGATACGTTCCAGCAGCAATTCCAGCTTGTGACGGACTCTTTCAAACCTGGAGGACCTATCTTTTTATTACAAGGAGAAGAAGCTACTGATATGATTCGTATTGTATGTGAAAAAAAACCTACTCCTTCTCCGAGTCTTATTCTCCGCACGATCAAGTACTGACAAGTCATGGTATTGCGTAGGAAACTAGTATCCTCTACACCTGGGCACAAGAGGTTGGAGGTATCGCTGCGACTATCGAGCATAGATATTTCGGAAAGAGTCTTCCATTTGGGAACGACTCTTGGACGCGTGAAAATATCAAGTACTTGACTTTGGACAACACGATGTCGGATGCTGTAGCTTTCGTGAACTCGATCAAGGCGAATGTATCTGGGGCTGAGAATAGTCCTGTTATTGTTGCTAGTGGTGAGTCGTCAGAAATGATATTACTTACTATATTATAAGTAGTTTTACTTGATTTACTTATACTTACCCTTCTCCCCTAAGGATCCTACGGTGCATTCTTAACGACTGCATTCAGGATGAATCATCCGGATACATTCTTTGGAGCGTTGTCTTCTGCTACTCCTGTACAGCTTAGAAATGGGAACGGTACATTAGCTGAGAATCCTACAAAGTTCCAGTGGTGGGATTGGGTGAGTACAGATTCCAGCGCTTTCGCGTCACTCAAGAAAAGAAACCTCATAACATTGCAACAAACAGCTTTCCAACGTGTACTCCGATCGTTCGGCGGAAGCAGCAGGGAAAATCAAGGATGCTTTTATCGCTTTAGAGCAGAGATTCCAATCGAGTAAGTTTCTTCTATCAATAAACGTCATTTGTATTCTGCCTCTCACCCCTCCTTTCCTTGCTATTAGACAACAACCTCGCCGGCTTGAAAGAAGAACTAGGTCTCTGTACAGCCCCCCAATCCTCCGACGAATTCTCCCTCGTATCATTCTTCTTCGAATTCGGATACATGTTAGGCGCGGAATTCAACTACCCCGTAGCCCAACCAGGCCGATCACCCATTGCTCTCCCATTCGAACTAATGATCAACGCCTCTTTAACCCAAACGGACCCGATACAAGTTTTGAATGCTTCGGGTTGGGCTCTATTTGGGCCTGCGGGGTTACAGTGTTTGAATTATACGGATAGTTCGACGTCTGCGGGGAATAATAATATTCATGCTGTTGTTCCTCTTATTCAGAATTTACCGTTTAGTTATATTACTTGTGAGTTTACTGTCTTCCGGGTCTGGCGAGTCTTGGCTTATACTTACAATCATTTCATTTCGTAAATCTCCAGGCACAACAGTTCCCCTCCTATCCTCCGATATCTCCAACAACACCCTCTTCCTCCCGGCCTCTCCATCCGACGTAAACACCAACTTCGCCTCAACCTGCCAACAAACCTGGGGCGTCACACCACCCTCCGGTGACGAAATCCGTGCAAAGTACCACCTCACTGACGAAGAACTATCCAATTCCACCAGAATCATCTTTGCTAAAGAGCAGTATGATCCGACATCTGCTGTTGGGCCTGGTTTACCGATGAAGTTGACGGCGGATAGGAATGCTTCGAAGGTTTTGTATGTTAGTGATATGGCGCATAGGGAGGATTTGTTTGCGCCTGTTCCGGAGGATAGGGTTACTACGATTCAGGTGAGTTAATGAGTGGCGTTGGTTGATTTTGTGTGAGGATAGTATGTTGATGCTCTGTTTTTTTCTTGTGTAGGCGAGGCAGATTGAGCTGGAGACGTTTAAAGAGTGGATGGGGATGGTTTAAAGGAATCTACTTTCTATTTCTTCCCTTTCGAATTCGTTTTCAAAGATCCATACTTACTTATTTGATCAATCATTCTATTTCCTATTATATTTATGCCTTCTATGCCCGACCTCGTTTAAGTATTTCTACGCTCCTTTTACTACCACCACCCAAGTACATAATTTCGATGCGAACGTAATGAATACAAATCTCGTTCGTGGGTTGGCACCTATCCCGTCCTACCCTTCAAATACCCCGGAAACCTCTCAAACAACCCCTCATCAACCCCTTCCAACTCCGGACACCCAAGCACACCCACCACATCCCCAAGAACACTCTCAAGTTTCCCCAACGCCTCCCCAACTTCACTAAAAATCCTAGAAAGTACATTCGGAGCCATACGAACAGCGCCTTGGAACGCGAAACAAGCTAGGTTGTTTCCTTCGAGTAATCGTTGGGTGTTGTATACACCACCGGTAAGGTTCGTTATGTCAACGCCTGTGAAGGTGTTTACGTTCCCTGTGTTACCACCGATGGAGAGGAATTGGGGGTGGGAGAGGGAGGTGGTTTGGATGTCTGTTGCGAAGGGGATTAGACCGTATGGAGAAGAGGGAGGGAGTTTGTAGAAGTTGGAGGGGATACGTTCGTGTCCGAGTGTCTGTATGTTATATACACATGAGTACTTCATTCGTATTAGAATTCATGGGTAGGGTACTCACATAAACAAAACTCCCCTCCTCCCCACTAACTTCAACACATCCCTATTCAAAACACCCTCCGGATGTTCAGCGCTTTTATTACTCATAAAACGATATATAAACGTGTACGCCCCAGCTTGTACACCAATACCCGTAAAAACGCCATTAAAGAAATACGGATTGTTATATATTGATTGGTTGAATCGGTGAGCGCGGAAGGACGTTAAGACGGATAAATCGTAGTTGACTTTTGAGGAGGGGATACCGGATTGAGTGGCGTAGAGTTCTGAGAATTGGGAGAGGAGGAGGGGGGTACTGGTTCCGCTGTTTATTCGAGTCCGAGTCCGAGTTAAGATTCGTATATTCATATATTCATACGGGACTTACTTACTATTCATACAAATCACCCCTCGTAGGCGATACATCCGTCTCAAAATTATCATGTGAATTCGAAAGACCTCGTGGTTGTAAAAGTAAACCAGGTAAATCTACCAACGAAGTCGGTGGAGGTCCACCGATAGAGAAGGAGGTAAGATCGCCGTTGATGACTGCGCTGTAGACTGAGATGAACGTAGCGAGGTCGATGCCCATTCCGAACACTGTAAGAGAGAGAGTACAGTTCAGAGGCACAATCTAGTAGTATGTAGAAAACACACCATCATAGGCAGCTTGTATACATTGTTCAACAGTTACGATACCATTATGAGGTATGTACCCACTAGTAAAAAGGTCGTACGCGGGGTTTAGTATACATCCCTCAGCAAAGATTTATCGTATACATATGAATAACGTATTCAAAAAACTTACTGGTTCGCCATTGCGTTCAACCCTGGACATGGACCACGTCTATCATCAGGACCAGGTGGAACGAATTTGTGATCACCAGTAGTCGAAACATGTTGAACGTTTGCATCGAACACCGGTACCGCTCGCTGTTGCTTTTGCTTTTGCTTTTGTTTTTGTTTTTCTGGTGATAACCCTGAGATTCCGGGAAAAGCTGAGGATTCTTTGATAAGGAAGGTGAAAACTATAGCCGCAATTGCGACTCGGAAGAGAAAGCCTGAGAGCGAGAGTTTGGTGGATGTCATGCTGCGATTCAGAAACGGGGAAGGAAGGCTTGAAAGGGTTTACCTAGTAAACCGTCATCAACCTACGGGTTTTTATATATACATCGCGACCTTTCTTCTCTCCGAATAAGCATAAGCCTGGCGTAAGTACCACATAGCAAGCCCGGCACTAGAGAATTAGATTTAGAATGGCAGCTAGCTTCTGAACCGCGTCTGGACGAACTTCTGGGTTATCCCGCGTTGTACTTAGAGTAATATGGACACCGAGCGCTTGCACGGCGGAGTTGCTCGCTTCGCACTCCGAATAGCGCAGGACAATGCTTTTTCGCTTACGGCCGAAGCCTATATGAAGTGCGACGTGAAGGATGTGCCCTGCCACTTGATCAGCTACGTTGTGGTGCCCCTCGCCTGACTCGCTTCATTGTGGTTAGGGGGAAAAACCCGACAGTGGAATATGAACGGGGTGGGCTGACGTGGGGTGCGTCGTGTGGGTAGGGCAGTTCAGCCATGATCGATGTCCTCTCTATCCTCTGGCATCCAACCTTCCTCCCAGTCCTCTGTCCAATCTGCCTCCGAGTCTGGTGCTGTCCCCTCTCCTTCCTCTAGTAAGCCTTCCAAGTCATCCCAGAGCGAGTATAGGTCATATGCTGGTTCAGGAATTGCGTGCCGAGGTTTTCCAGTTACGTTGAAGGCCCCGGAGTGAGCGGCAGGACAACAGGAGCTTGACAGGAAATATCATAACAACTCGTACTACTACAGAATATCAGTTTATGGAGATTAACGTCTTTTGAAGTCCAATAATCTCCACTAGTGCCGGACCACCATGTGCCGTTCCGAGTTCGTGTCCTGGAATATTATACTGACTTGACGCGGCTGAGAGTACAGCCCTTGCACTTTTTTCGAGCTGGAATACGAATGAAAAGATTTCGGTGTCGGTTTTGATCTCGAGGCGCATCCCGGAAGCATCATGTGCAGAGCATATGATTATTTTGGCTGCTAGATGTTTCGTTGTGGTGCGGGAGGCAAGCACTACAGTGTATACATCTATTCCTATGGCTTGGGACACTGAGAATGGCTGGAATGAGTGCGCAGAACAAGGGTAAGTATTTCAATACGATACGCACCTGCAGCAACCAACAATACCCAAGTTGTTCCAACAAGCCCCCTTGAGCAGCTAGCTTCTGGCCTAAATCTCACCTTTCTCAGCAAAAAAAAGACATTCAAAAATGCAACAGGCGCCACAAAAGTTGGAAGATATGTAGATTCAGATGTAAGGAATACAATGCATGACTTATAGAGAAATCGAACTAAAGATGAACGAGCTGCTCGCCGCCAAAGGCGACGAGCTCGCACGTCAACGGCGAGTGTAAAAGACCAAACAAACGCAAACAACAAAGGACTGACTGGGCGCTAACACGCGACTTTCCACGGGCCCCGGCCGTTCCTCAATGGGACCCAGTGCCGGTTTTCCTCCTCCTCCTCCTCCCGGTAATTGCTCGCTACGCTCGCAAATACTCAGCGGAAGATGCGCTGATGCATACCAAGTTATGGACCCGTAAGTGATGTCAGGGTTATGAAATGAATTTGAGGTCACTCGAGGCCGAAACGTTTATTCAGCAGGCTACTGAATTCGTGACAATAACAACTTAATTTTTGCCTAGTTTTGTCGCCTCAGATCGAACTTGTTTAACGTTACCACCGGTACTTGAGCTCGCACGGTACTGGACCAGCTGGTATGGCGCTGCAGATCGTTTGCACTAGGCGAGTTACCCTCCGAGTCTATTGACTGTTGATGTGGGTGGATCTAATCCTTGTTCTTGAATAGTGTGACGCTAATATACAGTTTCCGTATCATACGGATGGTGGTATAAATTCGTGAGTGATTTTCCGCTGTTCAACCAACTTCACTCATTCTCATTCCCGTTCCCGTTCCGTTTTGAGTTTTAAGTATGATACTCAAACCACATATAATCGCAGGTTTTTTTCAAGTTCTATCTTCCCTTCTCCCAAGCTCAGTCCTCGCCCAATCGCTTCCGGGAAATGGCACTTCAACCAATGGCACTAATACTACTACATCCTCACTCAATCCTCAGTTCTTCACTCAGAATCTTGATCACTCGGGGCTGAGCAATGATACGTTCGAGCAGCAATTCCAGCTTGTGACTGACTTTTTCAAACCTGGAGGACCTATCTTTTTATTCCAAGGAGAAGAAGCTACTGATATGATTCGTATTGTATGTGAAAACCACTTAATCCCTCTCTTTTCTTTTTCTCTGCACGGTTAAGTATACGTACTGACAAGTCATGGTATCACGTAGGAAACTACCATCCTCTACACCTGGGCACAAGAGGTGGGAGGTATCGCTGCGACTATCGAGCATAGGTATTTCGGAAAGAGTCTTCCCTTTGGGAACGATTCTTGGACGCGTGAAAATATCAAGTACTTGACGCTGGACAATACGATGTCGGATGCTGTAGCTTTTGTGAACTCGATCAAGGCGAACGTATCTGGGGCTGAGAATAGTCCGGTTATTGTCGCTAGTGGTGAGTCGTACAGAAATGAAATTACTTATTATATTATAAGTAGTTTTATTTGATTTACTTATACTTACCCTTCCCCAAGGATCCTACGGTGCATTCCTAACAACTGCATTCAGGATGAATCATCCCGACACATTCTTTGGAGCGCTGTCTTCTGCTACTCCTGTACAGCTTCGAAATGGGAACGGTACATTAGCTGAGAATCCTACAAAGTTCCAGTGGTGGGATTGGGTGAGCGCGTTTTCACGTCACTCAAGATTAAAAAAAAAGAAAAATTCTCATAACATTGCAACGAACAGGTTTCCAATGTGTACTCTGACCGTTCGGCGGAAGCAGCAGGGAAAATTAAGGATGCTTTTATCGCTTTAGAAGAGAGATTCCAATCGAGTAAGTTTCTTCTATCAATAACCGTCATTTGTATTCTGCCTCTCATCCCTCCTTTCCTTGCTATTAGACAACAACCTCGCCGGCTTGAAAGAAGAACTAGGTCTCTGTACCGCCCCCCAATCCCCCTCCGAATTCTCCCTCGTATCACTCTTCTTCGAATTCGGATACATGTTAGGCGCGGAATACAACTACCCCGTACCCCAACCAGGCCGATCATCCGTTGCTCTCCCATTGGAACTAATGATCAACGCCTCTTTGGCACAAACGGACTCCCCGATACAAGTTTTGAATGCTTCTGGGTGGGCGCTATTTGGGCCTGCGGGGTTGGAGTGTTTGAATTATACGGATGGTTCGACGTCGGCGGGGAATAATAATGTTCATGCTGTCGTTCCGCTTATTCAGAATTTACCGTTTAGTTATATTACTTGTGAGTTTTACTGTCTTCCGAGTCTGCCGAGTTTTGGATTATACTTACAATCATGTCTTAAATCTCTAGGCACAACAGTCCCCCTCCTATCCTCCGACATCTCCAACAACCTCTTCCTCCCCGCCTCCCAATCCGACATAAACACAGCCTTTGCCGCAACCTGCCAACAAACCTGGGGTATCACACCACCCTCCGGTGACGAAATCCGTGCAAAGTATCATCTCACTGACGAAGAACTATCCAATTCTACTCGAATCATCTTTGCTAAAGGGCAGTATGATCCGACATCTGCTGTTGGGCCTGGGTTACCGATGAAGTTGACGGCGGATAGGAATGCTTCGAAGGTGCTGTATGTTAGTGATATGGCGCATAGGGAGGATTTGTTTGGGCCTGTGATGGAGGATAGGGTTACTACGATTCAGGTGAGTTGCCACTGAGGGTTGAGTGGGGTTGAGTGGGGTTGGTTGGTTTTGTGTGAGGATAGTATGTTGATGCGTTTTTTTTTCTCTTTTGTGTAGGCGAGGCAGATTGAGTTGGAGACGTTTAAAGAGTGGATGGGGATGGTTTAAAGGAACCTAGTTCTTATTTCTACCCTAAGTTCGAATTCGCTTTCTTCCCATACTTATTTGACTTGGAAGCATTTTACCTACTAAGTATTATATTTATGCCTTCTATGCCCGACTTGATTTAACTCCTTTTACTACTATCACCCAAGTATATAATTTCGATGCGAACGCGATGAATATGAATTTCGCTCGTGGTTATGCTAGACGAAGCGGTAAAGACGCCACGCTTCGGCGAATCCCGCAAAGACGCTCCAACTGTTCTTGTCTCATGACAGTCACCTATGTACATAGTACGACTCACGAGACATGGAGATCCTTCGTCAGCTTCTCTCATCATCGTACACGAGATCGAGTATCGAGCATTTTGTCATTCATTCATAGCTAAGCATAGCTTAGGGAACGATGGTGAGGATTTTCTTTGGTGTTTTCTAGCTAGACTAACTGCGACGTACGTATTATGTATAGTCCGCAGATCCATCATCCCTTCCTCCTGATACGCTAGCATTTGCTTCCCGAATGTTCGAAGCGGCACGTACAGGTGATCCTGACGGGACACTCATAGCTGCTATCGATGCAGGCTTGCCAGCTAATTTAACTAATCATCAAGGTGTGTTAAGAATCCTGACTGAAAAACCCGGGATACCGATGTGTGTGACCTAACATTCATTTCGTACGCAGGAAATACACTTTTAATGCTTTGTACCTACTCCTCCCCATCTACCCACACCCCCCAACTCTCGCGTGCACTTCTCTCAAGGGGTGCAGATCCGAATAGGCTTAACGATGCGGGACAGTCTATGCTCGCGGGGGTTATATTCAAGAGGAGTTCGTCGAAGGAGGAGAAGAGTGTTAGAGATGAAGTTGTTAGGTTGTTGATGGAGAAAGGAGGAGATGTTAGGATAGGTAAACCGAATGCTATTGAGTGTGCGTGGATGTTTGTGAAGGAGGAGGGAGAGAGAGATGAGTTGTTGGTGTTGTTTGGTGCGACGGAGGAGGATAAGGAGAGGATGGAAAGGGAGGGTGTTAAAATTGGACCACCGATATAATTATCTTCTGTTGCTTACATGCTGCTAAAAATCCTTCGATACCACCATCCTTCTGTAATATTTTTATCATACCTATGAAGTCAGACATCTGAGATCTCACACCCTGCAGTATCCCCATGTTATTACTGCACTCTTCTCAAATACAATCCCGCTTAGAAAAGCTCTTGAACGTCTAAATTCATACATCTATGAAGCTTCAGCGCTATTTTCATTTCTTCCTTATTTTCTATTTCCGACTTGGCGCAAACTTGGCAGTCGCACTTTAGTTTTTTCCGAAAGCTCCGCATTGTCAGCTAGATGACATCCTATATTTTTATCTCAAGGCCCGCCTGGCAACTGGTTACGGTGGCAATGCTCTTCAGCGCTGCGCGCTGATTTCAGACACCTCACATCTTGTATTTCAACCAACACCCTACATATTCATCTTCATCTAGCCTCTTTCATCCTACACTGTCACTATGAGCGAATTCGTCAGTAAACTCATTCATAAAATCCCTGAGGGGTACGAACATGCCAGAGCTGAAGTTATCGGTGAGGCTGTTTAATAACAAATGTTAGCGATTATCGATACTCATTTTGGTGTTTTACATTACTACTACTAGGTCTACTCAATCCGAATCGTACGTCTTTCCCCTTCTTCCTTCGAGCGTCTATTCAATATTTCTGGTGTTACGTAGGCCGACATGACGATCCTGAAGAGAAGAAAGCAGACGAAATCAGGGCAGAGATTAATGCTAGCCATCGATTTGATAGTTTTGCGGAGGAAAGAGGTGATACGTTTGTTAAATGGTACGTCCCTCATCACTTTCCTCTTTCTTTTACCCTTACACACCCAATCTAACAATTCCAACAAGGCATGTCGATGGACACGATTACATGTGGGCCGTCTCAGAGATGCTCAATAATGCGAAAGAATGTATCTTTATCTTGGTGCGTTTCATCTACATATCCCTCACGCAAAACTACACTAAAGAGACCTGTCCTGTTGTACTTAGGATTGGTGGCTTACCCCTGAACTCTACCTCCGTCGTCCACCTGCGAAACACCCTGAATGGCGTTTAGACAAGGTTCTTAAACGGAAAGCCGAGCAGGGTGTTAAGGTTTATGTTGTGGTGTATAAAGAAGTCACTCAGACGATGTCTATGAGTTCGAAGCATACCAAGGTTTGTCCTTTCTTCCTTACTCACATATCCTAGCCTTTCTCATCTCACATGCCCCTTTTTCTTTTCTCAACCCAGTGGGCCCTAACCGAACTCCACCCCAACATCCAATGCATCCGTCACCCCGACCACATCGGCTCAAAAGACACCGTAGAATTCTGGTCCCACCACGAAAAAGTCGTCGTCGTAGATAACCACTACGCCTGTATCGGTGGTCTCGACCTATGTTTCGGTCGTTGGGACACCCAGACGCACCCCCTAGCGGATGTCCATCCGACGAAGTGGTTTAAGACGCTGTTTCCTGGACAGGATTATAATAATGCTAGGATTATGGATTTTCAGAATGTGGGGGAGTATGCGAGTAATCAGCTTAGTATTTTGGAGTTTGGGAGGATGCCTTGGCATGATGTGGGTGGTTTTTCCTCTTTCCTCCATCCCTCTCGCTTTTTACTACGTCCGTTTAACTTATCAATACCCCCTCGCCTTGTACAACAGATCCACATGACCCTAACAGGCCCCGTAGTCCTCGACATAGTCCAACACTTCATCGAACGCTGGAACGAAATCAAAAAACGTAAATACCGTGATTCTACAAACGTAGACTGGCTTGCGTTCCCACATGATGTGACGTTTGCGCCGAATGAGGCTATTGTTAGGCATCCGCATAGGGAGACGTGGCATAGTATGGGGAGGAGGTATAGGCAGAGGTGGCATTATTATATGGGTGGTGGTGGTGGGGAACAAGGGGAACAAGGGGGGGAAGGGGAAGGGGAGGATGGGGAGGATGGACATTATAGGCCTCCGAATCCTGCGAGTTGTAGGGTTCAGGCTGTGAGGAGTGTTAGTGATTGGAGTCATGGGGTGTTGACGGAGCATAGTATTCAGAATGCTTGTGAGTCTCTCCCCTGTTTTTCCTCTTTTTTTTTTATGCGTACGAGTTGAACTAACTCTCCTTGCTTTTAGACATCCAACTCATCAACGAAGCCAATCACTTCATCTACATCGAGAACCAGTTCTTGTGCGTTTTCCTTCCCTTTACCCTTCTCCCTTATCCTTCCCCCTCCCCCTTCCCCCTTCTCCTCCCGCCCTTTCCCCTTCCCCTCTCGCTTGCTTCCCTTCCTCGTACCACCCTACCTCAACTCAACCCAACCCATCGTTTTAGCATCTCCGCGACAAAACCAGGCGAAGTAGTGACGAATCAGATTGCTCGCGCGCTTGTGAATAGGATCGTTAGAGCCGCTCAGGAGGGGAGGAAGTTTAAGGTGAGGGGTTGTTTTTGCTTTTTCTTCTTCCTTCCTCTTTCCCTTTTCCCTCTCGTCCATCGTTTCTCGCCCAGCCTTTACATAGTAACACCCGTGCTCATATTCTTTTTTGGGGGGTGGGGTGTTTAGGTCGTCGTCATTATCCCCGAAGTACCCGCATTCTCTGGTAACATCAAAGACGAAACGTCTCTCAAAACGATTATGGCTGCGCAGTATAGGACTATTAATAGAGGTGGGAGTAGTATTTATGAGGAGATTAGGAAGGCTGGGTTTGAGCCGTGAGTGTCGTTTATTTTTTGGCGTTGGAAAGGATATTGATTATTGGGGGAAAAAATAGGATGGATTATATTAGGTTCTATCATTTGAGAGCGTATGATAGGATTAATGCGCCTCAACGTACGTCCTTCTATTATTACTGGTCACATTTATTTCCATTTCCTAACCCTCCACCCCCTTCCCTTCCCACCCTTAGCTTCCTACCTCGAAAAAGTCCAACAATCCTCCGGAATAACCTTCCACCAAGCCCAAGTAGCCCTCGCCCGCCAATGGCTAGGCTCCCAAGCCTTCGACTCAAAATCCGGCACCCTCAAAACCGTAGCGATCAAATCACCCGAGGTAACACAAGAGGGGGTGGTGATCACAGAGAAAACGCCTGTTAAGGTCGAAGCTGTACCTGTTCCGGGGAGTGAGGACGAGGCGAGGGAGGTTATTGAGAGGTTTGAGAGGGCTGCGAAGGAGATTCGTGGTGGTGAGGGGGATGAGGTGGCGGATAATGTTGTGCAGCATATGTTGAGTGATGAGACGAGGTTGAAGGATGAGAGGTGGGTTGGGAGTGAGGAGGAGGAGTTGAATGCGTGAGTTTTTGTTTTTGTTTTGTTTTGATTCGGTTGTGTGAGGTCGGGGAGCTGATATCTTCTTTTTTTTGTAGATACATTTCGGAGTTGGTTTATATTCATTCGAAATTGATGATTGTGGATGATAAACGTGTTATTGTATGTTTTTATTGGTTATGTCGTTGTGTGCCTACATACTAATTCTTCACCTTTTTTTCTTTTTTAGTTGGGTTCTGCCAATCTCAACGACCGTAGTCAAAAGGGTGACGGAGACTCTGAGATTGCTCTCGTCGTGGAAGATACTGATATGATTCAATCGACAATGGATGGACAACCTTATATGGCAGCGAGATTCGCAGCTACGTTGAGGAGGTATTTGTATAAAGGTGAGTTATGATCATAACCACCTTATTCTTACTCTTATTCATCGCACATCAGAACACCTCGGTCTCATCCCACCCCAAGACGCCGACATGGACGACGACCACCCAACACCCTTCATGCGTCCCGCTCCCATCCCCAACCCAGACCAAACCGGTACTCGCGCAGACGAAATAGTCGCCGACCCACTCGCTCGAGTCACGAATGATTTATGGTGTGATACCGCGAGGAAGAACAGGGAGATTTTCACGGAGATATTTAGGCCTGTTCCTACGAATTTGGTTAGGGATTGGGGAGCTTATGATGTGAGTTTGAGTTTTGTGTTTACTGAGGCCTGGGGCCTTGGGCTTTAGGGGTGTTTCGGTCGAAACTGACTGCTGACTACTTGTTACCTTTATAGAATTATGTCCCCAAGGTGAAGACTGGGCATGTCGTACCGGATGTACCTCTTTCTCGTGTCAAGGACCGTCTCGCGCAGGTTAAGGGTGCACTCGTCGAGGCTCCTATCGTACGTGTTTTTCTTCCTCTTTCGTCATTCGTTGTCCGTTATTCGTTCTGTGCTGATTGGGATTATTACCAGGATTTCCTAATTGACGAAAAGGGTTTCGTTGAAGGTCCCGAGTGGCACGGCTTGAACCCTACTCTGCCTATTTATATTTAAAGGATTTGGAAAGGAAAGGGAAGTGTTTATGAAAGTGTTCAATCTAGATCTAAGGAAATGGGGTGGATGATTTGAATGAAATGTGCTAAATATTTAAGGATGGATGGATGAATTACTATGAAACAATATTTACAATGGACTTCATTTCTTGATTAGCTACCACGAAACCGAAACTTGTAGATAGATGCCCAGTACCAGTAGCTCGTACTCAGTACTCAGTGCTCAACTTCAACTCCTAACCAATACAATGTGTATGTTTTACTCCTTCCCTTCTCCGAGTCTGTTTTCGGCCCCAAAAGTACCAACTCAGGATCAGACTTTACACTGGGCTATATTTCCCGCCGCATTGCATGCGCTCGTGAACGCCGATTCGCTCAAAGTAGTCGAATTAAAGTAGAGTTTGACGTATTGCACAGTAGCGGTGGCGTCTGATGTTGGTGGGCCCTGTGAGTACTTGGGGTCACCATTGCTCCATACGTTTAGGATGATTTCAGAGGGCGTTGTTGGGACGTTTTTTGTTATTGACTGGACATACGAGTCGAGAGCCTGAGTATTGCGTTGGAGGAATAGCATTCGTAAGACTTACTGCTGTCTGAGCTGAGTTGTAGAAATAATTCGTAGAGCTTGTCAGCCAGTCGATACGGTGTTCGCCAAAGGCCCTGTTTCAAAGTAAGTATACACATTGTAGTATCATCTCGAAAGACGAAATAGTATCATATACGCACGTAAAGTCTGCCCCGTTCACTGTGACATCCTTGGCAGCGTCCGGATCAGTATTTCCGCCTACATTGCCAGGTTGATCGGTATAATGAACACGTTGGTAGTAATCCGTATCAGAGGATAAGAATTCGATGTCTTGTTCTTGGGTGTCGGTGATGTATGTGAAGAAGCCTAGTCATGGTGGTTATTAGAGGTTATATCGTCTACTACAACTCGAAGCAACCAGGCGAAACACACCAAACACGACTCCAGGAACTGAAGGAACAGTTGCACGCATACGAAACGTTCCATAGAGAATATCTTTACGAGTCGTGAAAATTTCTGCAGATTTTACAGACCCGCTATTGTCATACTACGACAGAACAAAACAAGTTTGTTAGTAAGTCATAAATTAGAGATATAAAAACGCACAGCGCTAGCCTTTAGCGCAAGAGCACTATCCCCTTGTGCTACATTCGCAGTAGTATACTGAATCGCGATCCCAGTACTTTGCGGTTCATTGTCACTAGCGATAATCCAATTATCTTTTACAGCGGAAAGTGCACCCCCGGATTGCGTAAAGTCGCTGGTTATGGATTCTCTCCATACGTGTCCTTGGTCGTCGACATATCCACAAGCGCAGTTTTGGGCATTAGCTAGATGAAGATGAAAAGAGGTAATGAGGAAGAGGAAGATTCTAGAGTGACGGTTGAGCATTTTGATGTATGGGAATGGTGTTAGCCTTGGCGTTGGTTTATATAGCTGGTGGATGAGTAGGATGAGGAGAAGAAGCCGGCACTGGGTCTTATATAGCTAGAGATCAACTTGAGCGGTGCTAGTGATCGACTGTCATCACTACTAGGACTGGCTCGACTCGTCGAGTCTAAGAGAGTTGAAAAACACGGACTCATTACGAGTGCAGGGAACCGGAACGAGTTTATGGGGGGTAAAAACAGCACTGCCATCCCTTACTAGGTAACTACTTCGTAATACTGATTACTATTACTCCCTGTGAGGCCCGGCGCAGCGTCTTTGTCTCGGATCGGGACTTACGTTGCTAATATTACGTGTAGCCTTCATTTATATAAAGCGCTCTCGATTCCGGTGCCGTGACGTTGTTGTTCCACCCCGACATGCGCCTCTTTCTTCTATTGCTCTCATTCATACTCGTGTTCAGTCACTATGCTGCACCCTTCTTGGAGTCTTGTATTCAATCTAATGATGTACTCTCTCCAGACATAGAAACCTCACAGTGTCCAATAGATCTCAATGTCCTACATTGTGGCACCCATTGTCAGACTCCTTATATTGTAGTGCATCATGGAACATATTCTATGTCAAATGCATGTCAATTTACAAGTGGAAAACCCTGGGCAATGGTGCCTCTGTCTAAAGATATATTGACTCTATTCACAATTGAAAAACCCTGGGCAATGGTGCCTCTGCCTCTGACATCATCCTCACTTTTCATTAAAACAGATCTTTTCAGTTATACTCTTCCTATAATAGAGCATATCTGTTTTGATTAAAGACCGATGTTGAACAAGTAAAAACGCTTCATCTTTTAAAATAATCATGGCAAGAAGTACTTGATTATACTAGTTCATCTTAGATACAACATTAATATACATAATGTAACACGGATACTGCAGCAGCTGGAATATTACAGAATCCTACCGGAGACTCGAGCAAACTACTAGAAAAAGCATTGGATTTAAGACTTCTGACTATCAGGTGCTGAAACAGCTCTCTCCACGACATTGTAAAACTTGTTGGCAACATCGACATAAGCAGCAGTGCACTCCTTCAAACAATTCATCGACTCCTTGTGCTGGACGTCCTGTTTTTCAACTGAATTCGCAATGACATTCTTTAGGTCAGTGAATGCTTCAGCGGTTGCTTGAGAAGTGTCACGGCGAGTCTTCTTCTTCGGAGGCCCACTGGACTTCTCTTCAGAACCAACACTCTGCGGCTCAGAGCTGGATCGGAGGCCCTCAGGTTGAGGAGTGAGTGAGGTAGAAGAGTCAGAGAAGGAACGCTTGCAGCCAGTATGAGTGTTCTGCGACTGGTTGTGAATTTCCATGGCACCAGTTCTGTTCTCATCATGGATCTATAAGAGTAGTCAGTCAGCGCTCAGGCAGGCTCAGGCTGATCACTCAGGACTAAAAACACATACAGCTTGGTCAGCAGTTTTCCCTTGTTCTCGTTCCTCTTCTGCACGGTCCTTTTGCACCTGAATATTCTCTAGGAGTCCTGCGATAGAAACTTCAAGATCCGGGGACATGTCGTTGTGGACACGGAACTGAGACAGGCTCTACAGCTATTATATCAGCAAAGCAATTCAATCCCCATAGGAAAACACGTACGGTTCGGTTCTTAAGCATGGTATCGAGCTTGTGATGGATTGTCTGAACAGAACTGCTAGGGAAGTAACCTTTTTCTTGAAGTTCGCTCACTACCTCGTCCCACTTTGCACCTCTTTCCTTCAACTTTGCTGCATATGGATTGTTGTTGTAAACCGTTTGGACTAAAGCCTCAATCTCGGCACTTGAAAAGGTAGCCCTCCTCCTATTCGGCTTCTGCGTCTTCTTAGTAGCTGAATTTTCCAAAGTATTAGGCTTAGCAGCCGCAGGTGGAAGTGAAGGCTTAGAAGCTGGCGCAGGTAGAGGTGAAGGCGACTGTGTGGGAGACGGAAGCCAAGTTCCTGCTATAACCTCAGCTGAAGGATTCACCATGGCATATTGGATATGTCACTGCGCGTTGTTCGAAGGTGGAGCTGGTGTATACATAGGAGGAACAGGGGCCGAAGATGTAGCCAGAGAGATATGTGCTGGCGTCGGTGCTGTCACAGGAGTGGCATTGGTCGCAACATCAGTGGGTGCAATCGTTGCAGGAGATGACACTGCTGCTGAGGATGGCTGAGCTGGCTGAGCCTCGATAGAAGAACCTATTTTGTTGCATGGTGAGCCTGCAAAAATTCAAATCATATTTGGGCCCATCGTACCTTGTTCAGGTTGTTCATTGACCCTTTTCAAAGCATCTTCATACATCCCATCAAAGTCAAGCTCAAAATCGTCCCCACATCCATAACCACTCATTCTAGCAATTTCCTCAGGTGGAGGCAACAGCAAGTTGTTGATATCTTCGTTGATAAGGTCAAGAGCTCGTGGATCCATAACGTTGGAATTCAGGTCTGTCATGGGAGGCTTTATATACCAATGATGTTCTAATTTGAGCACTGAGCAGGTAGAAAACGTCATGGTGGGGACACTGAGACTGTTCTAGCTGTGGGTCCAGCCTAAGTGATGTTCATGCACTTCTATGATTAATAACTGACATCTTCCTGTGCTCTCATTGGGCTAGCTCGGGCAATGGAAAGAAGGCGGGATATCGAAGCTATGTGTCTCGTAATTATCTCAACTACTAGTGGTGCAGATATTGCTGTAAGGTAGGAGGGGGGCAATCGAAAGCTATTGAGACCTGATTAGGCCGAACACAGTTGAGTATGTTTGTCATGAGAATACCAAACCTGTAGTAGGAGCCTACAGGGGAAGAGTAAAGTCGCATTTTCCAGAATGCATTGAGAAAGGGCCAATTCCTTGTAACATCACCAAAGCCATGCTCAACTGCCATCTGTACTTTTGACATGGCATGATTCCATTTGAGCTCCTCTGCACTACGCTCAGGGCCAGAGAATGGGCTAATCAATTGATAGCTCATTCCATATGCAGGATCTCCGAACAGTTGAAGGTAGCGCTCCCCCGCAGGAGCTGCATCTGATATACAATCCCAAACAGCATGCTCCTCACACAACTTCAAAATCTCGCTTTCATCTAGCAGGAAGTTGTCGTTGTTCCTCCCAGGGAGTGCACCGTAAAGGTGAGCAACTATTCCGTTCAGCAACATTATTGCTTGATACTTCAGCACATGGTATTTCTTATACCCATTGTAGGCAACACGCTGGAAGGAAGTCGGACGACAGATTCGACGAATAGTACAGTCAATGAACCCCCATACCCCTTTCAAAGGAGCACCAGCGTTGTTTACAGCTTCAGCATAGCGCTCGAGATTCAATGGAGATAGAAGAGCATCATGATCGAAATTAAGAATGTGTTTCCAGTGCTCGTCAACATATATAACAATGAAGTTTACAATTTCGGAGATCGCTGATTGGGAACGGTTGAATCTCGCAGAAAGTTCATATTGGTCCCCAGCTGAGCGAAAGCGCGCCAGTGTCAAGGCCAAAGCCTCAACACTGGTGAAACGGAATTTACTGCGAGTGATGATGATCTGAGGTATCTCCAATGCAGCAACAACAGCAAGTATCTC
Organism: Neonothopanus nambi; assembly: GCA_003987895.1. Taxonomy (NCBI): domain Eukaryota; kingdom Fungi; phylum Basidiomycota; class Agaricomycetes; order Agaricales; family Omphalotaceae; genus Neonothopanus; species Neonothopanus nambi. Next base: position 26,551 of record RCHF01000856.1, read on the forward strand.
GTCTGCAGTTAGACTGTATAAACATGTCAGTTGGCATCCATGGCACCAGGATAGTGCTGACAGAACGTACCAAAATTGCCACAGACATTCCTGATCCTCCAGGGATTTGAGCCATCCTTCCGTGATTCTACGGCCTCCCTGTGCTGGGCGCGGTGTTTGTTCAGAATGTGCACCAACAGTTAACATCGCAGCAGTAGAAAATATTCTGTTAGAACACCCATGAAAAGATGGCCTGCCATCCTGGACTGATTGTGGAAGGCCTATGGTCAAAGTGGGAGGGCTAAAGAGAAGAGACAAAATACTAAGCAAAATTTTCGAGGCACTTGTTGGGTGGGACATTGTTTGAGGGATGCTCGACGACTAGTACATATAATATATAAGTATGTCTGCGTGCTCCGAGGATTTCGTGGACTAAAACTCATAATTATTTTTGTTTTGATGGATTACTAATCGGTTATCTCGCATTAATCAAATATTACGATTTCAAGTGTTTCATTGCAACAGATATGCTCTAATGCATATGTTAAGAAACATTTTTCCTCTACTCTACTCTACCTCTTTGGTCATGTTAGGCACAGAATTGAACCCCTCTATGAGAATTGCTCTACTGCAGTTGTATCTATCTAGATATTGTTCTAGAAAAACAACTGTTAAAGGAAAATTACTTGCATGTTATGACAAAATTTCTGCTATCTTTTGTAACTCCTCTATATGTGCTTTTAAAATTGGATATGTGTGTCAATTACACCTATATAAGGGCTTTAATTTCATTCTATATAAATTTATATCTCTTCACAAATTTGTGTCATACATTTTCTTCAATTTCTTGAATAGTTTATTGAGATGCCTTCTATGGTTTAAGCACTCTATATATTTCCTGATATTATCAACTTCTTTATTATTGCCTAGTATTGTACCAGGCATTCATTATTACCACAGCTCTCATGATCATTCTTTTGTTGGGGGTGCAAATAAAATGACTGCAAGTGGTTCTGATCTACATCCTTATGTTACAGATAATGCTACTATTCATGATAATATGCTTTTCCATTATGTGGACTGCTTTCAGCTGAATCCTAATGCATTCCAGGAAAGTACTGATATTAAGTGCAATATGCCTCTTAGTGTTCTTCTGCAATATGTTCCTATATCAAGAATATCACCTATTGTTTCTGCACACATGCATTTACCTTCAAGATATAGAACTCGGAAACAGCTAGAAAACATACTCAAGAAACATCATTGTGATAAATGTGATACTGATTTATTTATATTTCGAATAATTAGCCATGAGACTATTCTTTCAGATAGAGAAAAACCTATAGTTGAGCAACTGGGAATATGTACAGATTATATGCAAAAAGATGACTTTCCTCCTCTACCTCGCAACAAGGAACATGTTGAATCTATAGCTGAATCTTTCTGTACAGCTAGTGAACCATTTAACTTTGAAGAAGGTGGCTGCATGGTATGTGGGAGATTAACATTGAAATCTGATTTGTCCTCTCCTTATGCAATGCATGATAATATTGATATACTTCAGAATCCAACTATAGCAAGAAAAGAGCGTAGAGATATTGCTGAACCTATAACAATGATCAGTGATCCTCTCATCTTGGATGATTGCAACATGGTATGTAAGCAGTGTCTTGAAAGTGTTTGTGGTGGTGAAATTCCAAAACATGCACTAGCTAATAATCTATGGCTTGGTAAAATTCCTCAACAATTGAAAGGTCTGACTTGGATGGAACAGATGGTTATATCTAGAGTAAGACATAACTGTTGTGTTGCTTGCTTAGCTAGTGGTGGTAGTAAGTTGGTAGCTAATGCAGTTATGTTTGCTAATCCAACTGCTAAAGTATATGATTTTTTACCACCTCCTATTGAAGAATTAGATGATGTTATTGCAGTAGTGTTCACTGGTCCTTGTAAGCCACTAGAAGCAGAATTGAAAAGATCTCCATTTCTAGTTCGTCGTCAATGTATATATGAAGCTCTTACTTGGTTAAAGTTAAATAACCAGGAATATTCAGATATTACAATTCATTTCAGCAATCTTCAACACTATCCAGAATGTGGTGTACCTGTTTCTGTGGAGTATCATGAAACTGATAATAATAAGATACCTGCAACCATTGGTGCTGATGATCATATTGATGAAGATGGCACTTCAGCAGGTGAATGTCCTTTCAGGATTCATGGTTTAACTGGCCAAAGATTGAGTAATATGGACTATAAGCAGATGAAAACATATGCTTTAAACTGGTTGATGTCAGGTGGTAGTATGCTTGGAATAGAGCATTTGCCTGAAATGGAATCTATATATAATAATCCTCAGCTGTATCCATGCATGTTTCCATGGTTATTTCCTTATGATACAGGTGGTATTGGAACATCTAGTCTTAGTGATATAGATCATCTTTGTCATCTCCTTCTCTATTATGACAAACGATTTCAAACTGATCCTGAGTTCTGTCTTATAGCCTTTAACCACCATGAAATGAAAAGAAGTACTTCTGGAAGTTACTTATTATTAGAGGACAAAAGATTTCCTGAAGTCATTGATAGAATTTTGAAAATTAATCCCTCAACATTTGAAGATCTTAGTAAAAGAATGAAAAATGATAATACCACTGTTGTTCCTGAAACAGAAGAAGAAGAAGACTGCTTTCAGTTACTATCTGATTTAGACATGCTAGCATGGCACATAGATGGATCTATTACTACAAAGACTAGAGAGGTGTGGGCCACTGCAGAGCATGGCAATACGAGTCCTAACGTCCTTTTTTTTTTCTCCTGCAAATGCCAATGCCAGGTTTGAAGTTGGAAATATCTATGTGGTCCAGGGGAATGGTATGGGGGCTGAACACTCAATCAGTCTTTAGTTGATATGTCCAAGACTGGTTACATTGCTCTCTGTAGTGTAGTTTGTAGCTTCTATATTCCTAGCATAAATCTACACCCTTACAAATGCCTCAGAAATTAAATTTTCAGAGGTCACCTACAGACAAGGAAGAGTAGCCATACAACCAGCTTCCACACCTTCTTGAATTGCAGGAACTTTCTTCTGCATCACAGTATACACTTTGACAGCAGACTTACCTGTTGTATGCCACCACTACACATATTGAATATGGTGTGTCGAATGAGGACACTCACCTGCGTCATCATATACAATTTGATGAGAATTTGGCGGGAGACTTGCTGCCACCGTGACACTACCTGATCACAGTGTCGAATGATATTTCAACTGGTGTATGTTGATTTATGTAATATACGACGCTGACATCCTCCATTGTTGAAGTCTTTTGAACTCGCCGAATACCTATTTAAATGGAGCAAGGCATCGTTGACCAAGATAGGGACCTGAGGCTGGTATCAACAGCGACCGGAGATGACTCATGCTCTGGGATCAGATGACGAGCGCTTAATGAATCAACACGTGTCAGCGGGCATTAAGCGCTAAATTACACTTACACAGTGACTGTGTCCAGAGACCTTCGGCTTTGTTTCACTCAGCTAGGCATCCATGTCTCTTCATTGAAAGTGTAGCTGCCCGTACAAGGGCTTTCCATACGTCGAGCATGATTCCAGAACGGACTCCTCGAATATCGCAGGCCAAACGAGAGAAGTAATTCTAAGGAAAAGCAGCACGGTGGCTAGGATACACAGAGCATAGGTGAAGGAGAGGCAAGGGCGTATTGAAAGAGTGAAATTATTTGGAAACATAAATGGCCTTCGTATGTTCCATTTATCATAACTGTCGTTCCTTGGGACTGATAGCTTGAAACCATCTCTCTTCAGGACAAGTGATTCGGTCACAAAATAGCAGCGACATGAAAGCTGGTTGAAGAACGATGTCGCGGGATTATTGGGTCGTAGTGCTCCTTGCGGTCACTGATACGCACCATCGTAGTACTTCGGCACCTCTTTCTTCAGAACGGGCTTCGAAAGACAGGCTTTGTAACACGATTATTCTTGGAACGCGGTCAATAGAAGTCACATTATCGGTAGCGCGACTTACTGTCGAAGTTGTCTGAAGACCAAGCTTTGTTCGACTATTACTCGTGTCACCCGTTCCTCAAGTGAATGCAATATATACTGCAGCTGTCGCAAGAGCTCCTCTGCCATGCAGGAAGTTGAGGCAGTCTGCATCTGCTTCAAATTCACATTTCTGGCCTGTAGTCATTCCGTTATGGTACCAGACATTTCCAGAATCACAAACTATCCAGCAAGTATAGTGGTTCCTGGCATAATATATTACCCCTACTAATCTGAATTTCTTCTGTAACGGCGTAGACAGGGCGACTATTATTTCTTCTTCTATTTGAATTGCGTGCATTGGGTCGAAGTTGAAAATCAGCATATTCGGCACCTCTCCAGTCCAGGTGAAACATCTTCGCAATCTTTGATGACAAACTGGACATTGGACCCTGCTGTTATCACTAGGTAAGCGTTTTGCCCAACTTGCAATTGACACTATGTTCAGATTGACCCTTTCAAGAACGATGGATTTAAGGGTGATGGGACAGGGATTCAGAAGAACATGTCGCTGCTGGCATTCCAGTGTACTGTTTATAATTGGTTGCCCAGTGCGAAAAAGGCTAGTGAGTAGTTCTGTGACAGACGTCTCATGTCCAATCCGAAAACATTCTGGTCTATATTGATTCATCATCGTTCTAAGGAAATCCCTGGCTAGATTCAGGGAACACTTATTATCAATGACATCTTTCAGACAAGTCGTTAGTGGCCCCAGGTGTTGCATTCCCAGTGAACTAAAATGATCGTTCCATTTCTCGTAATCTTGTTTCCACAGGTGGTAGAATATCGTTATCACAGCGTCATACGCGCAACTATTATTGCTCCAGCTGACACCTGCAGGCATACATATCGACGAGGAACCCGGATTATCTCGGCCTTTGTCTACGTCATCCGAAGGCTTGGTTTTTGTTTTCTTTTTGGTCGGACACTCACTATCATCTTCATCTTCTTGCTCTGAACTTTCCAGATCACACCCTCTCTTTACACCACGAGGTACAGACATGTCTCGGTTCAGCCCAGCTTTTTTGGAAGTTGGTACAGAATCTCCGTCGCCTAAACTCGAAATTCCACCACTCTCATTTCTTCCGTAACCAGGGATGTTCTTTTTCGGTCCACTGTTCTCTTCACACTCTTCACGTAGCTTTTTCATTCTTTCCATCGCCTTCTGGTCTATGATGCTCCAAGACACGTCGTCTGAGGGTACTGGAAGAAATGGATCCTTTTTAGTCCATCTGATAGACTTGTGAATATTTGGAGGCACAAAGTTCGTTCCTTTGTGTTCTTGGAACAACGATATGAGCTCACCTCTCCTGCTACCTGTTACTGATTTCAGCAGCTTACCAACGTAACGTCGTTTCGTGATTTCATCCAACAACTCAAGCTCTCTAAACTCCTGTCTCAGGCAACCTTCTGTACCTGACGTAATTATCCTTTTGTCAAATCCTTGTAAGATAACGGTACGTGAAACACTGCTACTTCTAGAGAGTGCGGTGTAATATGCCTGATGCCTTCTGAAATTATTCAGGTCGCACACATTTACATCCAGGGTTTGACCTTGAGAGGCATGAGCTGTCATAGCGAAGCCCGGTAGCACATCGACCTGTTTTTGGGAGATGTACAAGGTCTTGTCGTCAATCAACGTTTGTCTTCTGCCGGAACATCTTCATGTCAGCGGAACTACATTGTCTGGTAAGCCTTCAAACTTCACAGACATAGGAGGCTTGTACAACTTTACATATAGAACGTCAAGAACAGGCTGGTTGTACGTGCCTTTTCCTTCTTGCCACCCATACACATGCCCACATTGACCTTTGGTAATGGAAATTTCAGTCACGATGTTGTATCTAATAATCACTGGTAGTCCTATGCATAGCGAAAGTTTCGCTGGTACATGGTACTCATGCATGCCGTCCGGTAGTGTCCAGAGTAGGTGTTGAAGACTTTCAGTCATGGCATTAACACGAGCTTTCCGTTTTCTCTTTGATGGCTTGTCAGTGACACTTCGATCCTCACTAAGATAAGTGTCATCTGAATAGAAATGTCGAAGTTCTTGGTTTGTGTCCTTGGCAAACCGAGCAGTACCCAACTGATTTATCTCATCTTTGTGTAGATTTTCGGCAGTGATAATGGTACCGTTTCTGAAAGGCGAGCTGCCTGCACTTCGCCTTCCTGGAGCTTGAGAAGATACTAATGTTTGCAAGAACGTGACATCTGCGGGCGTACAGGCACAATACCTCATGTTCTCAAGTGCCTGGTGGTATTTTCTATCCTCTTCACTTTGACCCTTTTGTCTCATGTTTTGACGTAGAATGACAACACGGGTGAACTGGTGCCAGAGTGCTTTTCCTACTGCAGCTTGCTGGTTGCGAAGTGTCACTCCCCGTAGACCTATTTTGTGACTATACAAAGTGACATCTTCATTACTCACAGGAGGGAGCTGCGCGAAATCACCAGCTAGTATGATGTTCATCCCGCCGAATGGTTTGTCCAACTCACCCCTTATTTGGGCAAGACGCTCACTTATCTTGTACAAGTCGACTGCCGACACCATCGAGATTTCATCTAGAAATAAATAATCTATTTTGTCCAATCGAGAACAGACTTGACTTATCGTCGACGAAGGAGTTTCTTCCAGCCTACCATTTATTCCCAGCAAGTAATGATATGTTGATCCTCCAAGCAAGGCAGCTGCGTTACCAGTTGGCGCAACGACTGCGATTCTGTGAGATTGTTCCTGGCTTGCAAAGAAATGGAGCAACGCCTTCAAGACTTGAGATTTGCCGGTACCACCCATCCCTCCTATGTACATCAAGAGCGGTAGGTGACTGAGTCCAACAGAATGGTTCACAACTAACCTGAACGCCCTCTCTTGTTCGTCGTTAAGGGTGAACTGATTTGTCGTGTCTTCGACCAGTTGTTTGACACTTATATAGTCGACACCAAGATTGTCGAAGTAAGATCGATCACAAATTTCTATGACGTCCGGTTTGAAATTCCGAGGGGCAAGGACTTCTTTGCCGGAACTCTCGTCTCCCTTTTCTTCTGAGTCTGGTGAACCATGTGGTTTCTTCTTGTCCAGCGCGCGCGTCCTCATATCCAAAACTATTCTGTTCCATTCATCTGGAGACTTAGGCAGAATTCTGTTGCTCTTGAAGGAAGCTATGTCCTTTAGTACGCCAGGTTCAGTTTCTTGCTGGTCTGCCCAGCCTACATTATATAAAACAGTGCGTATTTCAGCCATTTTATTTTTCCGCTTTGTAAACTGACGACCATGTTGAAGCCCTGTCATAGGATCAAACTCAAGAGCTTCTTCTGTATCCAAATCAACGTCATCATCCAACGGGTCTTCTTTCACTGGAGTACAATCAAACCAGGCTGGAAGATCTGCAGAATCGAGTTTCCCGCTTTTCAACTGCGCTCTGAAATCATCTCTTGCGTCTAAACACTCGTACCTGATGTTGAAGTATTTCATGTATTGTAAGTGTTCACTTCTGAAGGGATATCTATCAAATTCTTCATGCCAAAGTTGGGTTGCGCCTTTCAAGTCTTTTCCAGATCTCCAAGGTTTGAAGAGCGTCAGCATCGTCAAGCAATAGTACTCACGATCACCTCTATCTGATCTAGGCAACGGAGGTCCCAGGAAATTTGGCACCGTATACTCTGGCGTAGCTCGATCCGCAACAACGTGGCTGTCCACAAGGGGATGTCTGGCGTTGAACTTCAGTTTGCTAGACTTGCGTCCCTTGGGTGCTCTAGTTGTTTTGCGGCGGGACTTAGTTGGAACTTCAGGCGTGCTGGCATGTGTTTCCTCTGCAGGAGCAGGTACGTATTCGTTGTCTGATACCAAGTCTCTGTCTGAGTACTCTGACAGAAAAAAATCATTTTCTTGATCTGAGGGCGAACCGTTCTCCGACTGGATACAGACGGATCCTTCGTTATCTGAGCACGACGCAGCCTCTTCTTCATCGATGGTGCTTTTTTTCTTGGTGGAACCCCGCACTCTGTAAAAACGCTGCACCCAGTCGTACAGCGCGACGTTCTCATGTTCTTTAGGTCGAAATATGTAATTGTAGACGGAGCAAAATCCTATTATTTTACCTCTTCTCTTCATCAACACAACTTTGCTCCCGTCCTCATCTGGTTTCCAGTATCTGCTCGCTTCAGCAACATAACTTTGCCAGTAGAACGGCACAAACGTATGGTCAGTGTAATGGTCCGGGTTTTTCAGGAGATAATGTGCAACCATGGGTGCACCTAGCTCCATCTTTGTCGATAGAAGGTTTATGATTTTCGTCACCAATCTCCGAGCCTTCTCTGTTTGGGTCAATGGTCCTTCTAGCATTCCAGTACTGTGGTGGAACACAGATCTGATGGTGTCGAATATCGTATGAGTTTTCAGTCCAAATTTTGTAATATAATCTGACACGTATATGACGACCGCTTTTATTGCAGTACCGGAAAGCAAACATGTGATATCAGTGTTACACCTCAGAAGATATGTGATGAGAGGTGCTACATCMTTCATCCAAGGTTCCATTTTCTTTAAGTTGATTGAACCAGTTTCCACATCTATTGATGTTTCTTGATAAAGCACTCTAGGAAATCTAGCTTTACACTTTTTCCAGACATTGTTCAAACATGATACTGCCCACTTCTCCTTGTCTATCGTACCATCTGCTCTGAATGCCCGAAAACAATTGTGATAATTTGTTCGGAGAAGTACACTGTCCACAGTACTTCTAAACTCAGAGTCCCATTTCAATCGGGAAGTGCACCTGTTGCATAGTGTTCCAGGATTCTGACAGGAACAAGGTGGAGGGGGAGGAAGTGGCAGAGTTGTAATGGGATCAGTGTAGGTGGGTTCTGCTTTTCTACGCTCCTGTTTTTCTATAACAGCCTCCTTGGAACCTGCAAAAAACTCACCCTTTCGAATACTGTCAAGATATTCAAACAGGCGTTTTTGAAATTCAGGCAGCCGTTTTGCAAGCTTCTCTCAAATCTCTTGTGGGCTCAAATTGCAGAGTATCCATAACATCATGTGTAAATGAAGAGACAGGCGTCCTTGTTGTTCAACAGTTGCGTAGTATGCCGATGTCGGTCCAAAATAACCATTTCTATCTCGACCCAAACCCAGAACACAGGAAATGAAAGACTCTACAAGAAAGTGGAAGAACCTCGAAGCTGCAACAGGATTGTTTGCTATCAGTCTTCTTCGCTGATTCCAGTCCGGCATTTCGACAGGAAAGTACTCGTTAGTGTCTGCATAATATATGGAGATGGGATTCTCAATGTCAGCTGGTGCTAATGTTATGTACCAGGTAGGTGCACCTCGGTAGGATATCAAAGACCATATTTCGTTCCTCATGTATTTTTTACTTGTCATAGATCCTTTCACTTTACCGGAGGCTTGATCTAAGTCTTTCAGCAGTGCAAAATAGTTCTTTTCCTCTTCCGTCACTATTTCTACATGTACACCATCTGCTAGACGAGAACTTAAGGACTTGAGTAGCTCTGTGTCAATACTCATAAATCTTCTTGAAATGTCATCGAACTTTCTTTTTTCAGACAAGAGATATCCCTGCGTTGTCGTTGTCTTGATTTGTTCATGACTGAAAGCAACAAACAAAAAAGATTGGTCTTGTTGAAATCTTTTATCATGATACATTAATAGGTGTCTTTTGTGCTCTGCATCAGAAAGCCCGGTGGACCCAATTCCACCTAAACCATACAGGAAAAGCCAAGGAAACATCTGAGGGTAAAGGGTAGGGTTGTCATAAATTGATTCAGGGTCCGCACCATGGGAAATGCGCAAAAATTTACCTTCACTGTCTAGATGCTGTATAGCTGCATTAGTTACCTGTTCCTTGTTCATTGTCATTAACTTTTCACCCACCAAGCCGTGCACAATGAAAGGACAATCTCCGCTATCAGTACCGTCTTCACCATCTTGCTCATAGGTAGACACATTTTCAGCAGTTCTGGTTGCACTGGATTTGAAGTACTCCACCGAGACGGATGGTATATCTTCAGAGTATTGATTGAGGTTTTTGTATGAAATTTGAACATCCTGATATTCAGCAGAATTGAGACACAGATGCTGAAGGGCCCTTGCAACTACATTTCTTCTCACCAAAAGAGGTGTTCGAGCATAGTCTGCAGGAGTTGGTTTGCAAGGTCCAGAAAAAAGAATAGCTATAACATCGTCCATGTCCTCTCTCGGTGGTGGTAGAATATTGTAAATTTTTTTCATTGGATTTGGGTAAGCTATGACATTTGCTACCATTTTCACTCCACCAGAAGATATCTTGACATAGCACTTGCTATGTCGTATTCTTGCGACGAGCATACGCTCAAAAAACCGCAGTTCCTTTAGCTCGGGCGGGACTTCACCGAGCCATAATCCATTTGCGAGAGCTAGCTTCGGGACCTTCTGCTTTCTGATGTCTGCTCTGCAACTGTCGCAAACACGGTCACAAGTGTGGTCGATAACTGGTCCACTTCGTTCGCGTACAGGAGTGGAGGCAGATTTTCGTGCAACGCGAGTGACACCAGAAGCTTCTAAGATGTGAAGAAGATTTTTGATTGCTCTAAGCTTGGAAAGGTTTTTCTTGGGTGTCAACCGACCACAGATAGCACATCCTGCCTCCTCAGCCATCTCCCTCGAGAAAGTCGAGCACCAGTCCATGAGAATAACATCCGTCTGTTCCTCTGTAACAGGACGTGGCGGAAACACAGTAATATTTGAAACGTCTGACTCCGAACTTGAAGTAATCTGTTCAGGTTCACTCAACGGGCTAGGAGGGGCAGCGTGCAATGTATCTTCAAGTTGGAAAAACTGTCTTGCTTGTCGACGTGAAACGTCTACCGTGCCTTCGAGTTGCACAGGGTCTGGATGGTCAGTAGGTTGTGTGGCAGGAGGGGTGGGGTAACAAGACAGGCGAAATATCTCTTGATGGACTTCCTTTTTTTTCACGTTTTTTCTCTCGCTCCGAACAGATTGAAACTCGTTAATATTAGAATAGAAAGTCGGTGTGGATGAAGGTGTGGAAAAGTCAATGGTCCCAAAGGCAGCACCTGGAAGAGCAGGATCCTGGTCATAGGAATTACACGGACGAGTGCCATTAGACCGATTTTTCAAAGGGACCGCACGAAACGAGGTTTCCATCAGTGCAAAAGGGGAATGCCATGGTTGTCCTCTGCCACAAGACGAACGCGCTGTGTGAGAGAAAAAGCGTCCACCAGAAAACCACGAAAGAGAGCAACCAATGTTAACAGGCCATCGGAGCATGGAACGATTAAGATTCCCCGTGACTACGGATCTCAGCTGATTTAAAATGTGCCAATAGACCTCAGAGGTGATTTTGTAGCAATTCGTGGCCATGAACGCACGATAGTCGTGTTTAAGCATGCTCGAGTGCAGAACACGAGCATAAGAAGTCCATACCTGGAGTCTTTGGTGATGGAAGGGAAAGGCAGACAAGAACAAAGGAAAAACTGTATACGCGTGGTGCGTGCACGCGGAGCGAAAATGTGGACAGAGTATACTGTGCCCCACAGAAAAGACAAGACCAGCGGACGAAAAAGCACGGTACGAACAAAATATAGATTGAGAACAACTGACGCGCTGAGTCAGCGTAAAGATGTGAGATACGAACATAATATCGCGGGATGTCTGTGCTAAGCAGTCCTCTTCCAATTTCAGAGAGATGCTCGCGTCGTATTTACTGTCAAAGACAGCGGAGATAGGAGTAGCCTCCCAAATGTTTGGGAAGACATGGGACAGATTTTGAACGTGCATGAGTGTGTAATCTGACAAAACAGGATAGAAATAATCAAAGACTTGTATATCATGAATAGCAGCCAGTGGCGACAGAACACACCTGTCTGAAAATCAAAAGCCGTGACCCTCTGGAGTAGACAGGCATGGGGCGTTGCGAGACACGACTGTGTACAGACATCAATGAAAAGATCTGTATCAAAGACAACAAGGTGAGCGAACAAGGTACTCACTTTTGATACGGTCCAGGTTACTTCATATTTGTCGCGAAGAGGCTCTGCAGCGTCGCGTGAAATGTGCATGCTTGAAAAATCGAACAGCTGAGTGTGCTCACCAGTACAGGACACATATATGAGTGATGCGAGCAAGATCGAGAAAGTCAAGACAGATAGCGCTGACCATCGAATAAGACGGACAATATTGAGGTACTGCATAGAGAGCTAATTGTTAGAGATTAAGGAAGGGAGACGCCTGAAGACACACAGGTCATATTTCAACACGGTCAGGTGATCCACAAAAAGAAGGGACCGGGAATCAACAGAATCTCGGCCTCAGGCATATTCTCAATCATATGATATACATAGATATACTTAGACATGTTCACGTCCGATCACACCTGGAAGATGAACAACACCACGTCTAACGGGCCGTCGAATCTGTTAATTGTGTGCACTTTACTATTGAATGGTAAGACTATCGCGACGCTTCGACAAGAGGTACGTATTGAGTACAGGTAACAGTACGCGACGATCACGAATCTAGATCAAGCTTTGGGAAGAAGAAAGGTTCTCTGGCAAACAGAACCACGTGGATGTTGGAGTTCCACAGATTTGCTTCCGTGTCCATTGTCTGCCAGAAGCTGACGATCTTCTTCGCGTCGGCAGCGTGTTCGATATAAAGAGTACAGTACACTTCACCGTCCTCACTTCTATTCAATCGCAGGCTAATCTAGTCGCAAGGTGAGCTTGGCTATGCAGTACACAAAAAGAAACACGTACCACACGTGCACTCGGGTCACACACAAACAAGTAGCAGAGGCTATTAAACAGCTTGTATGGCTGGTGAGCTGTGAAGCGGCTCCTATATCGACGATAATCCATGTGACGCAGTGAGAACCAATGCCTCAGCAGCAGCTGCTGTAACTTTTATGCATAACATATAGGCATAAGCCCATGACAGTAATGCATAGTATATGGGGTCAACTACATAGGGCGGGTGGGTTACTTATTTTGGGTCAGATACTTCTAAATTAGGCCATATCAGCTTAGCAGACCGCAAAATAATACATTTTTAATACATTTTTATGTTTCACGGCATATTTTTATGTGTCATAGCATAAATATGCCATTTTCGGAGTCCCAGAAACGAATACCAGCATATATTTAGTCATCAATATCTACAACGAACCATCCGCGTAACACGGAGCAAGTATTAAAAGGGAAATATAAGATATAAATTTCGAAAACCCCCGCCCTGGTGCAGCACACCTCCAAAACATACTTCTCAACCTCTCGAACGTGTTACCCTCTTCGCTGGGGGCTCGTCAGCATCGGCATTGGCTCCGGCAGGCCGTTTCGAACTCTTTTTCCTCCCCTTGCTTGCCCTAATTGCTCCGTTAGTAATACCACTTGCAAAATACAAATCTTGGAAGCCTACCTCTTCATTTTGCACAGGCAATCAAGTACCCATTCAATGTCCTCCATAGCCTTCTCCCAATCCTCTGAAGTCTTCTCCCCAAGTCTTAACCCCCACCATTTCAACAGCATCAGGACACTGAGCAGCCCACACTGTCCTGGACGCTCGAAATCCTCCCAATCACCAATGTCGGTTCCACCCACAATAATACGGCCTTGCATGTCACGCTCCCTCCACTCTGGGTTGATAACTGACCACCAGCACCACCAGAGCTTCGAGAATTCGTCAACGTCGCCGAAGACGTCATCTGGAGGTTCCATGGAGCTCGTTTTCCGATTTTTGAACCACCATCCTACCGTGGTTGGTCTACTCAAGTTTTTGAAGCAAGCACTCTATTTCCATAGTTAGCCAAGAGGACGGAAAAAAAGAAAACAGTAATAACTCACAGTACCAGTAGGATTCTCAAACATGTATATATCTCCCTCGAGTTTGACCCATTTACTAGCTATCATCGCCCAACGCCCACTACGGTCATCCTTGCCGAGATATTTATATGCTGCCTTCGCCCAGGTAGGCCAGTTTTCCCCTTGTCTGTCCGGGAGCTCCGTCGACCCATTATCCTTAGTTTGAGGTGTCGCCAAAGACAATTCTGTTTCCGCCGGCACTGGGTTTTCGATCGAGATTTTTGCAGAGGTGGCGGGGGTGAGTGGAGCTGAGGAAGGCGTTGAAGCTTCGCGAATGCTCCCCGTGCCCTCTCCTGAAGCCATAGGCGATACCGATGCGACGTTGGGACAACCTGATGAAGACGTCGACAGCATTGAGGAGTTGAGTGAGTCAGGCGAAGCTGCAGGGGTGTTACCTGTATCTACAGAATGTCCAATGGGCCTGGGCAGGCTAGAGGGGGTGATGGCTAGGTCTGACGATGCCGTCGCGGTGTTGGGAGGGTCTGGAACAGGGTTGGTATGTTGAAGGGTAGGCGTGGTGGAAGTGATGCTTTGGGCCTCTTTCGACGGCAACGAGGGAGGAGGCGGAGACATGGACGCCTCTGGAAAGTGGTTGCTATTCTCCAGGGTAGGCATAATGTTCTGAGCCTTTTTCAACGGCAATGAGAAAGGCGGAGACATGGAGGTGTGGGTATTCTCCGGGGTGGGCGTGATGTTCTGAGCCTTTTTCACTGGCAACGAGGGGGGCGGAGACGTGGAGGTGTGGGCATCGGTCCCAGAGTTAAGACTGCTCTCTGCAATTATCTGATCTGCGCAGAGGCCTCGTTGAACTTTTTCCAGCAAGAATTTATTTCGAAGTATATTGTCTTCGCGCGAGAACTCGTATGCACTAAGTTTTGTGAAATATTTTAGCCTCGACCGGCGTTCCGGGTCTGAAAGTTGACGCAACATTGCTACAGCCTCCGGAGAAAGACGACGTCCTGGCGGTAGCTCAGGCGTTACCGAGCGAGCATACAGTTCAGAGGTACCTGAAACTGAGTCGACTGGTCCTCCTAAATCCCCTCCATCATCGGCATTCCTCCCCTCCCCATCACCATCACCATCGTCATCACCCTCCTCGTCCTCGTCACCATCCGGGTTTACCCAAGGCATCTCCTCGTCACTCTCGTCTTCAGTCTCCTCCTCCTCAGCAGCTTGCCTTCGCCCCTTCCCTTTCTTAGCCTTCGTCTGCCCAGCCCCTGCCTGACGTTCAACACCATTCCGCGGTTTCTGCACAAGCTCCTTCGCTACCGCTTCTGAAGCCAACTGAATGTTCTGTTCTGCTTGGGGCGACGAATCTAAAAAAATAAATCAGCTCAAGTTTTCCAAGTAAATGTAATGAGTCGTTTTCATACCATCTACAGTTTTCACCAAGAAATGCATGAATTCACCAATCACGTTCTTCTTAAACTCTTCTGGCCGGAATAGTTCGAATTTTCGAGGATTAAGTCCCACCGTCGTTCCAGCACTCACGCTAGAGCCGTCGTTGACCACAGGTGAGCAAAAAAAAAAAATCAGCAGTATTAGGCCACTCACGTTATAAAGCTGAATTCTTCTGAACCCGGTTGAGGTGGCGCACCTGCGAGGAGGGTAAAACAAAGCCCAGTGTACGCCCTTAGGGCATTGAGCAGCGGCTGCATCAACGAAGTGAGATTCTCGCGGCACCTGTAGTTAAACTTGAGATTACAATGTGGAACTGTATGAAGGAAACTACTCACACGTCCTGGGCGATGCTGTTGAGCTCCCCCAGCTCCGTGTCCCAAGCCCCACCTGCCTTCACCCGCTTCTTGTAAGCCTCGAGCTTCTCTACATGACGTGCCTTGTTCTCAGCAGCAACCTTCATTCGAACTTCCTCGGGCTCTTTGTTCAGCAATTCTTCAGCTATGCAGCACTGAGTATGCAATCGATATTTTGGATCAACTGGATCGTGCTTTTGCCGCTCCTCGAAGGCCGCTAGGCAGCGTGGGCGATAGTCGGGATGCTGCATATAAAATTGATGATCCGGAATAGCTCTTGGGGTGTGACGGGCGGAGCGTAGCTCTTTCAGCAAGCCACTGAACACGTTCACAGCGCGAGTGGGCTTCGAAGCTGTCTGAGCCTGACGATGGAACCAGTTGATGATCTGCTATATAATCCCAGTAAACTAATTAGCGTTACCCCATTACAATCATAAAAATAAAATACGCACGTCTTGCCCTTTGGTTCTAACATCTGCTTGTGCTGCCTGCCAACGCGCCTTGAGATTCTCTGTTTCCTCCACTGTAGCTGAAGAGTCGAAGGAAACGCCAGTGGTGGCTGAAGACGAAGAGGTTTCGGTGCCGCTGGCCGTGGCTTCGTTCTCAAACGTAATAGAAGCGTCACTGGCCGCGTGACCAACACCGTTCGACGCGTCTTTATCGATATCTTCCGGCGCGTTTTCAGCCAATGGAGCCGAGTCGCTGCGAACATGCATGGATGTTTCCAGTGCTTCGAATTCAGGTGGAGTATTGCCGGTATGCCATGGAAATTCTTGAAACCAACGCGCTGTAAAATTCGCGAGCCACACAGTCTTCTCCTGCCTCTTTTTGATAGCCAAGTACTCGGGGAGATGTTTCATGAGAAAAGCAAGGTGAGGGCCAGAAAAATTTCCCTTATTTCCTCGCTTTTTTTTGCTAACCACGGTCTCGCCATTCGCAACCTTGGAAGACTTTGAACAATTTTTGGAAGGCATGTCGATACTAGTAGTGTAAAAATACGGCAGGCGCTGCAGAAACCAAATAAAATTCATAGAATGTCAGTAACGGCGAGAGGATAGCCCAGGAAAAAAGGACAGACCTAGGAGTAGTCTGGCAAAGGTTCCTCGTCTAAAATTTGAAACAGGCCGAAATCTCCACTAGCACCTCGTGATCCCCCCCTGTTTCTTGGGACCCTGGTCTCAGTCTCATTAGTTGGATCAAAGCTGAAAGGGTAACATTCAAGGATCAAAGGGCTAGCATTCATAACTCCAAATAGGTATTTTTCAGGCTACATAGACAATTGAACCTTTCACCCATTTTTGCAATCTCGTTCAGCATTCACTCAAATAAAGAGTCTCCGCCCTCAGTCTCCAATTCCATTCTGTCCAGCCAATCATTCAAGTCACGGACCGATGAAACCTCCTGAATAAATACCTCAACGCCTCTCAGCTCCGCCTCTCGAATCACCTTATCTGCGACCTCTCTGAAACCCACACGTTAGAGTCACTCTCACCGCGCGCTCGGTATCCACTTACGATTCGAAGACCCCTACCCGGCCACCCGCAACAACGGCCCATCGACGGACCCGGGGTGTGCTCGAGTCTCCTCGACGAGGAGATTCAGGCCCGTAGAAGGCCTGAGCTACTCGTCGTTTCGACGGTGACAAAGGCTGTGAACACGAGGGTCCTGGCAAACCAGTGCGCGGCGCTTGAGTCCGAGAGTCATGGGGTTCTGGGGCCACGCTACGAGTGTTAAGCTGAGATCGAGGCGGTGTGACCGGTTCCGGTGCTCCAGAGTTACAAGTGAGGGTGAAACCCGTAAATTCTGTGCCGTTAACAAACTCTGGTGGATGAACGTGGTGAGAACGACAATTGTCTCTCCAAGCCGCCATCGCCTCCTCCCAAGTACTGTAGCGTTTGTGTCGATTACCGCTATAACCCGTTACACGCCCCGACGCCGTTGCCCTGTAAGGTTTTCAGACAAAAAGTACTTCGAAAAAAAATATCTTATATACATACCAGTCCGTATACGCACCTGGAGAATCACCTTCAAGCACCAGATAGAATGACTTCGCCCGAGTTCCTCCGTGACCCTTCCCAAATATGCGCGGAACGCACGTCGCAGTCTCCTCGATGTTAACTCGCATCATGGCATCTTGCAAGTCCTCCAGCTGATCCCACAGCTCCCCACTGTCATCTGCCTGCTGAGTCTTGGGCTTGACTGTCGTCCCGGTCATCGATCGTCGGAGTTGGTTGGTGAGAGTCGCTATGAGAAGGGCGTGAGTGCGATGAAACGGAAATCAAATGTAAAAATCAAATGAGTCATTTGATTAAACCGGCGTGGCGGTTGCATGCATGAACATACATAGTTAGTCTATATCGCATGAAGTGAAGGGTATGAGGACTTATGAGGCTCAAAGCTCTGCACAGAGGACGTCTTTTATTTCCTAAATAGAATCTGTATGCCAACCTATATATCAAGCAAGGTGAGAACAACTACTATTGAAAAGGTAATTTGCCTTGATGAAATTGAGCCAGAAGTTCTTCGGAACCCAACAATGAGTGGCAAAACATTTCTTGAACACCCTGAAGAGCGACGCGGATCCTACGCTGGATGCCTGAAACCCGATCGAACTCCAACCCGCAGCCCAATGTCTGTACTATACCCTGGCTACATACCTCCACGTCTGACAAATACTTCTCGAGAATCTTCTGGTTATCGTCAATGATAGTAGGATTTCCGTCGAAATACTTCATATACAAGGATTTGAGGTAGGGCAGGTGAGAAGTCTCATCACCAAAAAGGCCATTCAGCAACTCGTCGATCTGCACGGCCTGGCTCAACCAATCAGAGTGGGGGTTGCTATTCAAACTAAGTATATAGTTGCAGATTTGAGGCAATATTGCAATACACGTACCCACTCTCTGACCTTTTTGCCTTTGCCGGGACCGTCTGAGTCTTCATATTCTTCCGCTTCGCCGTAGTAGCAGCTTTGTGTGGTATGATTCGCCCGTTTATGGCTCGTCCACTTGTCCGAATTTTGGAAGGGTCATTCATAGCCCTGTGTAGTCAGGGAGTTCAGCAACATAAATCAACTTGATCTTAACTGAGTGTTGTACTTCGTTAGGCGCCGTTTTCCAAGTATCTCCTCTTTGTGCCTACAGAAGGAATTTGAGAATGAAGACAATAACAATAAGACCGATCACTTACGATTCATAGTACTTCGAACTCTTGCGACGGTTGGCTAACTTCTTTTCAGCGGGAGTGGTATAAAGTCGAGGACGAGGCATGAAAGATAAAGTACAGTACATCAAAAGTAAAGTACGCACGAGAACGAATCCTCCCCGCTCTGGCCAAGTCTTACTTTTTCAATTCTAACCCGTATGCCTTCAAACTTATACAGCACAAAAGCCCAATCTTTCTGATCATCGCAGATGAATTTTCTAAGAGATAAGTGTCCAAACGCAATGAAAATAAGCTGTCCGAAATTTCAGGAGGTCAAGGGATATGCCTGCCGAGCCTTCAGTTCTACTCTGTTGCTCAAGTGGTCTCCGTAAGATATATGGTTCAT
>RCHF01000857.1:0-10065 GCA_003987895.1 Neonothopanus nambi
CCACGTCTCCCCAGCCGTCTACGTCGAGTGTAAAGGCTCTCAGTGTTCGCAGTAACAACCGTCCTGCCCCTCCTCAAATTCCTATCGTCGTTACTGTCCCTCGTAAATACTTTTCTCTTTCTTTCTGTGTTTGTTTTCTCAAGAAACTTCCTTGGTAGCATGGGCCAAAGATGAACCTCCCTCTCCAAAAGAGCAGCCAGTCACAGCCGACGCCCATTCTTCTGTCAACGATCCTCGTATCTCTGATGTTGCTTCCTTTTACTCCAATCACAATCCCAACGACCCACCCAGTCGATGGTGGGCTTTCACCCTTCCTCGTCCTAGGGACGCTCAAGCCCCGATACACTCTTCAGGGCTGGTGAAACCTGATTCCAATAGGAAATCACTTACTTTTAAGGATCGTTCCAAGTCATGGCTTCCGACGTCAGCTTTGCGCGAGGTACCCGCCTCCTTTTCGCGGAGAACCGGAGAGAAGAGCCCAGACGAAGGTGAAGGTGGTCCTAGATCTGGTCGTCGCAATTGGAATCTCTCTATCACAATGCCTACTCCGACTGCTGCACCTTTTACACTGGCTCAAACAAATACCCCCGGCTGGGAGACTCCTTGGACTGCACGTCCAGGCGCGCAGGGCCCCTTCCGTTCTCATTCACGACACAGTTCTTATGGTCTGGAAGAAACCGAAGAAGAGACTAGTAGTAGCAGCAAAGACACAGGTTCCTGGGCCAAAAGAAAGAAACGGCTGCGAATTTTTATCCTAAACAATACCTATGTACCCTTGGTGTGTCTTGCCTTCACTTCATTCTGCTTCTGTCATTCAAACTGGTCCAAGTTATTTCGTTTTATCAACATCTCGTTTACTACCGCCGCTCTTGGAGTTGCCATCCGTATCCGGTTAACGGAGAAGAAGTATGGCATCATGGGTGCTGTCGGCAGTTCTCCGTAAGCAAAGCTCCAGCTTCACATACCTGACACTCATCTTCTGAATTTAGAACACTCGTTATTATTTTCGCTCCCTTAACTCTTGTTCATGTTATCAGCGCCATCTATGTATGTGACTACAATAAGGGTTGGACCTTCGTTCTGCTTACACGTTTCTTGTAGCTCGAATATTTTGGCCGACCCCTAGGCCTTTGGCGTACTTCCGGCAAACTCGCCCACACATTATCTGAGGTGCTGTTTATCTGTGCATGGTCCGCTGCTCTCTCCCTCTGCTTCGACAACTTCTTTACATCACTTGTACCTTGTGCTGCCAGTAGCGCAACCGCCTGGTACAATCAGTTGCCTCGACCAGCAAGCAACTTGCCTACATTTGAGGACAGTATTGGTGACAGAATATGTGACAGCCAGCTTGCTTTAATATGTCTCGTCGCTGTTGGTCTGGTCATGTACTGCACAAATCTTGTCATCAGTCTCTTTAGGATCTTCGAGAAGGTGAAATACCACCCCGCTCATGCTCCCTTTGGATTACGCCAACCATAACGTCGTGCGATCGTTGAAACGTTTACCAATACCCTCCCTTATCAATTTTCTCGTCGCGCCATCCTTTCTTATATCGCCTATCTCATGCCTCGCCATCGTGTCCTTTCGGTATAGCATTCTCTATTTTCTACCTTTGTTTCCCCCCTCTTTCAATTTGTATTCACCTATTTATCATGTTCACCCATTCGCTGCATCAGTTTTTTTTCTCTCATCTCTTCCAACTTTCGCGAGGAGTTACACGGACAAGACCTTTATCTCAGTTATTTTCTCATTAATCAGACCTCTGTATAGTAGAATCTGTACACTACGATCAGATCCAATTCGCTATGCAAACCATGAGCAAATTGGCCTGTGCTTCCAGGCTGATTAGTTGTTTACGAAATCTGCTATACATAAGCGATGATGAGGCTCGTTCACTAACCACTTCCATATCGGCGGTCAACTGGAAGCATATGGACTCCCCTCCTGCAACTACGCGTAGAGTACGCAGCCGTTCCAAGTCTGTAGGAAGGGCAGTCTCTGTGGCTATCCATCAGCTCAACAATCGAGACTATCTCACCGGCATCGGCCTCCTACTAGTAGTAGTCTTCCTCTGGACTGCATCTAATTTCGTGACGCAGGTCAAGACTCTCTGGATTATTTGCTTTCGAGGCTGTATCTAACTCCGTTCTCGTAGGATTTATTTCGAGATGGATACGACAAGGCCTTTCTGTGAGTTGCGGGATTGACGGGTGGTGTTCCGAGGACCTAGGCTGATAGCTCGCAACAGAGTAACCTATCTCAATACCAGTGCATTTGCGCTATATCTTCTGCCTTCTGTCGCTGGGTTATGCTTTAGGAGAAACCATTCGCGTAGAGTTGGATTAGCTGTACACGGTAGGTATGCAGATAACTTTCCCAAAGTCACTCTGTAACTCAAAGTGTCTTACAGATGTAGAATATGAGCCGCTAGTGACGGACGAATCGTCAGTACCCAGTTCACCTGAAGTGCGTTGGATACGGAGTGCTGCCAGAGTGCATTTCGATGCTCATTCTTTCCCCGTTGTTAGCACCCACACGATGCTAGAACATCCGCTCGTGTCAACCTAAAATTATCTGAGCAACCTCCGCTAACACTGCGCGAAACCGCAGAGCTCGCATTCGCCTTTTGCTTTGTCTGGTACGTCTCATATTTCGTAATAAATAAATCGAGTTTCATCTTATGTTTCATTACTAGGTTTGCCGCCAACTGGGCGATGAACGCATCGCTGGATTACACTAGCGTGGCCAGCGCGACCATCCTTTCTTCCACCAGTGGTATGCCTATCTAATAGGCCTCATCAATTTCATTTATGAATCTTCGAACACAGGATTTTTTACTCTTGGAATTGGGCGAATTCTCAGGGTAGAAAGTTTAACACTGGCCAAGATTGCAGCGGTTTTGACCAGGTACATATCTTAACTCACAATTACGTACAAGCATGCACACTCAACCCGCTTCGCGTCAGTTTTGGGGGAGTTGTGTTGGTTTCCCTTTCCGATTCGTCACAAACCGACGGTTTACTGGAAGACAGTGCAACACAGCCAATTCTAGGCGACATCTTAGCGCTCCTTTCAGCCGTTTTCTACGCATTATACGTTATACTTTTGAAGGTGCGGATAGGAACAGAATCTCGCATCGACATGAAACTGTTCTTTGGGTTTGTGGGCTTCTTCAACATCGTTTCTTGTTGGCCCCTTGGTTTTGTGCTGGACTGGACTGGTATCGAGAAATTTGAGCTGCCTTCGACAGGAAAGGCAGTGGGAGCTTTGCTGATTAATGTATGTATTCGCGTTGTCTGTCGATTCCACTTTCTGACTGATTGAATATTTGTGCCAATCCAGATGGCCATTACATGGTCCAGCGATTTCCTTTATGTCCTAGCCATGCTGAAGACCACTCCACTGGTCGTAACGATCGGACTAAGCCTCACTATACCTCTTGCTGTAATTGGTGATTTCTTCCTCAGCAAGCCCGCACAGCTCCAAGTTATTATTGGTGCAGTCCTCGTCCTACTTAGCTTTATAGTGGTTGGTCTAGACGACGCCAATGGGCATATCGATAATGAATCCCTTATCATAGATGAGCAAGAACAACCAACTAGACCCAATGTAACATTAGATACATAAGGACGTATTTCATGTGTACTTATTTACTTCACCTCTATGCCATTATTCCTGCCTTATTAGACTTTGTAGGTGGTGTGGCTGTGTTATCTAGAAAGGTTACCGCTGAATTATCACCATGGTGGGTATGCGTTACGCTGTCTACGCCAGAATAATGACCTAGCATCCAAGCCGAAAGATCGATCAAAGCGTACTGTTATACACAATTCGTCTGTTAAACTCGCGAAACGTCAATTTGCTGTGCAGGACAACGCAGTTGAAAGGGTAGAAATTGGTGCTGCTAAGGACGTCTCGGTATGTTACCAGAAACAACACATTTTGTGATTGAATATCTGACGTTTCAGTAGGCCAATGAGTTGCTCCAGTCGACGGATTCGTCAGATCCCGGTGCTAACCTCAAAAAGAAAGACAAGCAACAGCTGAAACGCGAAGCTTTTCTCCAACGTGAAGCGCAGGCCATCACTCTTTATTCTAATTTCAGGCTAACCAGGAGACGGTATAGGTCTTGAATTAACTCAAAATCCATACTCTAAATCTCACCAGCGGCGAATGAAACGGAAAGCTCGAGAACAAATAGGGCAAGGGCTTGATGATATACATGCTGCGCTCAAGTCTTTAGACAAAGACGATCATTCAGCACAAGAAGGCGAGGAAGCGTCAAAAGTACGAACAGCGACCAAGGTGAAACCAGGTCAGATTGGCGAAGGCAAAGCAACTACTCTATCAAGCGCACAACGGAAACGAGCCCTGTACGATGCTTCTTACTTTCGATGTTCAAAATCTGATTGCCTGTGCTATCCTGCTGCAGTGAAGTAGAGCGACTTCGACATCCGTTGATACTCTCAAATCCGCAATTTAAATTGAATCCGTTTCAGACAATACGGACACATGCACAAAATACGCTTGTCAAACATGTTCCTACCTAAAATCTACCTGTATTATGTACTCCCATATCAAATTACTTCGTCTTCTTGATTGACACGTTGAGCGGCATCTGTGTTCCTTCGTGTAATTTGTTCCGAAGCATTGGGATCATCACACCGGCTGGAACCCTCAGAATGTCAATACCCCCGGGAGGAAGAGAGAATTCAAAAGATTCTAGAAGACCGAAGAGAATTGCTTGCAATTCCATCACCCTGGCAAGGAAATGTCAAGAAGAACATGCAGGCTGTAGACCTGGTCACTCACGCGAAACGCCACCTAGTTTAACATGGTTCAAAACATTTTCAGAATGGTGGAGGTCAAATAAAACAATTGAAATCATTACCCGATACATCCTCTGATGCCAGCGCCTTGGTAGATAAAGTTAGTGCAGATGCTCAATAACACTGGAAGTGTTTCTTACTAAAGGTCATGCTACAATCGGTGACATATCAGTGAGCGCGTCCAAAGAGCGTACAAGCGACGATTGCTTACAGATTTGCATAAACGCCAACCGAAGTCTTGTTTTTGGCAGTGTCTAGGAAGCGCGACGGATTCCATTCCTCGGCATCATCCCCCCACAGTCCTCGAAGCCTGTTGAAGTAGTGTTCAGTGTCGACACTTCCGTAAATCACAAAAGTTACTCGCCTGTTATACATTGCGATAGAGACTTGTACGCGCTGACCCTTGCTGATCGGAATTTCAGATAGAATTTCTCCTGGAGCACTCGTGACAGGGAACTCCAGAGGTAAAATATCATCCTGGTCGGCCACACGAACAAGATTTGGAACCTAGGCGTTGCGAAACACGTCTTCTGTCGATTCGGGTTTCTGAAGCTTGGTTGGAGCACTTACGATTGGATGGAACCTGAGCCCTTCCTAAGAGCTCATGAATAAGAATGAGTAGGCTATGAGTCTGAAGCTCACCTTAATGACGGCGTTGAAGTACGGCAAGGAATCGTAATCGTTAGCAGAGAGCTCGCCTTGCTTTTGAGACCGTAGGTTTGTTATTTCCTCTTGCACTCTAGCCTGGTCGTCTGGGTGCTTGCTTAGTTCGTAAAGAATCCAAGTTGTCGTTGAAGCAGTCGTTTCATGGCCAGCAAGTATGATAGTACTATATATGCAGAATAATGAATACGATCTAAATGACTGCATAGAAGCTATTCAACTTACGCCATCTGAGACAAAACTTCATCTTCATCCAGTTGCTTCTTGGAGTCAGCCGCCAAATTTGAGCGCACCAGAACGCTCAAGACATCCTTGTCCTTTGACTCAGTATCCACAGATCGCGATTTCTCCTGGAAAATGGGGCGGGCAATACGCTTCGAAGCAGTGGAAAAATCACCAAATCGGCGTTCTTCTTTGATGGGAAATTTCTGCGTAATGAATTCCGCAATGGAGTCAGGTAAGGTTCGTCGGAGAGCTCTGTACAGCAGCAAGCGCTTCCTGGGATACATTGTCGTGTCCACACTAATATCGAAATGTCGGATTATGATGCGAGGACAGGAATTGGTCTTATACGTACAACATATTCTTCAAGATGTCTGATAGCTCACTATTTTCACCTCGGAGTGAGCCGAATTGGTAGTTAAAAGCACCTAGACCAAGGCATCTCAGTATCAAGTAACGTACGGAGGTTCAATACTTGCTTTCACCAATCACATCGAGTGTTACTCGAGGCAGCCATTCAGTCAGATTTAAGGTCACTATATCGTGTTCTAATTGATCCCGCCAACGACTGGCTAACTGTACGATAGATATCAGAGGACAACTTCATATAGAAGAGCAGAGAGACAGCATCATACTCTGGCAGTCGATCGCTGAAATAGCGACAGGAACTGACGCAACTGCGTGGCAGAAAACGCTGGGTTGAGGATTTTCCTGTGTCGGTTGTGGACATCGCCTTGAAAATTGGGAGTTTGAGAAAGACATAGATTTGTATTTGGAGCGTATTGGAAACGCTCACCCTCGGCCGAAATAATCCCACGTCCAAACATTTGTTTGGTTACCTGGTAGCTAACCTTATCCTTCGGAAAACGGTACCCCGATGTGTGGAATATATATTGAATAGCATGGGGGTCGGCAACCATCAGTATGTCTTCCTAACGAGTTTCCAAATCGTAATCAAATCGAGAAAATATTTTCGTAGTTTCAATCACCCACCGCATAGCAATGACTGGCACGGAAGACGCTGCCAAACTCTTTGAACCATTTAAACTCAAGGTCGCCCACTTCCTGTAGCGAATCATCAGCGAAGTTCCAGGAGACAAAGCAAGCTTTGCGACTTCTTGACGTGACAAGTCAAGCTCGTGACCTGCAGCTGGCGTTAGTAGCATTCACACTCAACAGACTCATTCACCGACCGAAAAGAAGAGAAGGTCTGGGCGGTCCTCGCAGGTAGCTCAATGCTCTACGCTTGGACCGGATTATAAACGTGAATAGGACGTAGCTGGCGCTCAGCAGGGCCAACGACAGAAGAGAGAATGATGAATTCAACATGAAGAGCTTTGTTACTATTGAAGGGGTCATACAGGCTTTTATTGGCCTTCGCTGCATGTGAGAAAGAGAATAGAACATAGATTTCGGCCCAGGCTGGTCATATTACTCTCGTGAGCGGCTCACAATGCACCGAAAGCACCTCGCATACTATGGGAAAAAAGCGCCGAGACAACAGCGTATGTCGTAAAAACGGTGAGAATCCTCAGCATGAAATCTGTTCTCGTGTCGCACGACTTCTCCACTTCCGCTAGACTGCCCCCAAAACCAATGCTGACGACTCACCTTGACCTCCGACGGCTGATCATCCTTGAACTGGATAGAGAAACTTTCTAATGCGTGACGATTGCGACATGAAAAGTGAATAAATGTTGCACGGGTATCAATGTTGCACGCTAAGAAGCCTGGAACATGTCATAAATGGTATCTATCAAGTCGACGAAAAAACAATAGAGCACAAATACTGTGTGTTAACGTGGCCGAGAATGACGAACTTGGTGAAGGAGTACCGCAATAAAGCTCACTCGTCTTCTTCGCCAGTGCCGCTCAGGCCAGCGGACCAGACCGTGCTGCCGGATCCGCTTCCACCAACACTTCGCCTGCTCCGGCGACTACTCCGGCGTATCTCGGTGAAGCCGCTACTGGAACCCTTCGCGATTTCCGCGCTCAGCGCCTTTTCATGGGCATCTAAGGCAGCTAGAGAGTTTTCGGCTTCTGCATGCTCTAATGCTTCCTGAGTTAGGCCCGTTCCTTCGATTCCTAAACCGACACGAACGGAAGAGCCGTTCAAGGAAGGAGTTGAATGTACAGAAGATGTTTCAGAAGTCGGGGTACTGGACGTTTTGGACCCGAAGAAAGAAAACCGTCTGTTGCTAGCAGCGGAAGGTGCTGTCGGACCGGGGGAAGAAAACGCTTTCTGCATGGGAGCAGGAGAGGCAGGAGCGGCAATACCCATGAGCTTCATTGTGGCGTTGATCCTCTCCCTCTCTCGACGGTCGTCTTCATCCTCTTCAGTATCCAACTTCCTACCACCTGTCACAGGGCTCGCTCCCGGCTTTAAGGTTAAAGGGCGTAGATTTGGATCTGGCTTCTTCTCAGTGTTGAAGATTGAAAAACTCTTCCAGTCAAAGGATAATGACCGACGTTGAGCTTTGCTTGACTGAGCAGGAGGGGGACCGAGCTTCGGCACGCTAAACGAGGGGGTACCAGGTTTAGGAGACTCGGCTGACATCCCAGTAGATGATGAACGGCCAACGACAACTGATTGCGGTCGTGGTTTACTTGTTTTAGGAGGCGCTGCAGTAGATGGTGTGGCGGGTTCCTGGTCGTAGTCGACTGCAAGAACATGCTCGAAGCCTTCCTGAGCGATGATCCGATCAATAATCTTCGAGGCGTACAAGGAGAGTGCTTTGTTAGCGTCCTTCAGTGCTTTGACTTCCGACCGTAGAGCAATGACATCACTAGCTGATGCATTGGATTCCAGGCCGCCGCCAGAACCTTTTCTACCCTCTGAATCCTTTCTCGACCTTTTACTCTTGTTCCCCAGAGTATAGCGATCGCTGTCATCCGCTTTACCATCTAAGATATCTTTGTTTTCAGCACGACCCAATTCAGCGGCCAAGTCAAGCCCAGGACCGGTGATTGGTAGATCAGCGAGTGATTCACCACGAGTGGGATCAGGAGAATGAGAAGAAGATCCACCGCGCTTGCGGCCTTGACGGGGACGATCGTGGCGGGACAAGCTAGAGTCATCCTCTGGTAAATCCATACTTCTCCCGAGCTCTTGTTCAAGGCTACCGGCTTGAACGTCCTCTTGCGCTTCCTCTTCAACTCTATCTAGGGTATTGCGACCAGTGCTGCGAATACTACCCCCATCAGCACGGTCTTCATCTTCGTCGTCGGTAGAACCCCCTCCCACTTGTTTCAGTACGTCGAACTGACCACTGAGGGTTTTCTCTCGAAGGAGAATCATATAACTCTCATTGTCTTCCTGTAGCTGTTTATTGACTCGATTCAGCTCTGCTAGTTGACCCTGCAAAAGGACGAGAGTGCTTTGCAGAGAGGAATACGAAATCGAGAGGGTGGAAAGCTCCAGCTTGAGAGCAGTCATCTCGGCTGGCTCCTGATCCGAGTCATTCAAATCCTGTGTCGGCGTTTGTGTTTCAGGTGGATCATCCAACTGGATGGGCCCCGACCCCCCTTCATCCTCCTCAGCTTCAGTCTCTGACTCAGCCGGAGTGACGACGGGAAGTTCAGGCCTTTTACGAGCCTGTGACAGCGACTGAATACGTGACTTTAAGTGCTGTTCGTTGTCGTAGAAGGCTTGACGCTCGGCATCAAACGTGGTCGTCTAATCAGTCGAATGAGTCCATGGGCATGCTATAGCAACTATCAATTGACAGTGACTACTGACCTGCTCGTTGTATCGCCGTAATATCTCTCTCTTTTCTTTCTCGAGCTCACGCACTTGATCTCTGAGCTTGTCAGAGATGTCCATTCGTTGTGCAAGTTCCATCTCAGCACGGTTCTGTTCCGTATAAAGCTCATTCAACCGAGTCTCGGCATCACGGAGGGCTGAAGAAAGTTTGACATTTTCTGAGCCTAGGGTAGATATAGTTTGGTCCTTGTCTTGCAGCTGGACTAAAAGCTGCGGCATAACGATTAGTATATGCTTTCTCGGCAAGCACAACACCATACCTGTTCTTTTCTCTCTGTTGCATCCTTTAGCGCGACAGAAAGATCATTATTATCTTCGCTGGGGTTGGATATAGAGGAGCTCCTGGACACGGGACGACGTGCCCCGCTTAGTGAGGAAGAGACGCGTGGACTGGCCGCTGAACGGGCTGTAGCACCTCTTGATATAGAAGAGGAAGGTGTGGAAGATGATAGTGGACGTCTAGAAGCCGGGGGGCTTGCTCTAGGTGCCGTAGTTGTCATTTAGGCAAGGAAGCAGATAAAAGTCGTTAATGTCGTGTTGGTCGTGAAGTTAGTGAAGTTAGAGTAGTATAAGTCTATCAAAGACAAT
>RCHF01000858.1:0-42270 GCA_003987895.1 Neonothopanus nambi
CTGATTTCTATGTTCAACAGCAACATTGAGGGCAGGTCCATATTCACCACCCTGGGGATTGGTGTCTGCACCTGAGGAGAGAAGCAGCTTCACAACTTCCTCATTTCCARACTSARYAGCAGCCTGGAGAGCATTTCCRTAGAAACCTCCCTGAGTATTGACATTTGCTCCTGAAGAGAGGAGGAGCTCTATGRCTTCCCCATTTCCAGACTGGGCAGCAGCCTGAAGAGCATTTCCATATAAACCACCATGAGCATTTACATCTGCACCTGAGGAGAGAAGGAGCTGCACCATTGTCAAATGCCCAAACTGAGCAGCAGCCTGGAGAGYATTTCCATAGATACCACCCTGAACATTCACATCTGCTCCTGAGGAGAGAAGGAGCTTTAAAATTGCCTCATTTCCAGATTGAACAGCAGCATTGAGGGCATTTCCATATCTACCACTCTGAGTATTCACATCTGCACCTGAGGAGAGAAGAAGCTCAACAATTGCCTCMTTTTCATAWYADTGAACAGCAGCATTRAGAGCATTCCCATATCTACCACCTTGAGCATTTACATTTGCACCTGACATAAGAAGGAGCTTCACAACTGTCTCATTTCCAGACCAAGCAGCAGCCTGGAGAGCATTTCCATATTCACCACCTTGAGTGTTCACATCTATCCCTGACATAACATGTGCATTCTCAATCCCCTGTTGTCCAGGAGCCACAATATCCTGGAGAGCACTGTCTGCAGCTTCATATTTCCCATCTTCCTTCTCAATCAATCCTTTCATTATAGCAGAAAGTTCTAGTAGTGCTGCATAATATAGTGGTGATCCAACCTTTTGCAAGGTCAAAGTTTTATCCATATACATCCATGGTTGATCTGGATTGCTTAGTTTCAACCAATAAAGAAATGCAGGATTTGTACAATTTAGGAGCTCTACTCCACATCTGACTGCACTCTGATCTGTGTTATTTAATAATTTTCCATGATGTGGCCAATGCTCTGCAGCATATATAGCCAAGGGATACTTCTCCTCATCTATGAACCTTCTAGAGTGATACTCTGCATCCATGCCACAATATAGAAGATAGATTATACATGTGTGAGCAATAACACTATGTGCCAATCGCTCCTCAATGTGAAAGAATGCAGTAGCCTCAACTTTCATATGCTCAATCATCAGGAATTCCTTCACAGAGTGATGAGCAAGCTGCACTATTTCATGTGATGCAGTGACTAGTGTTGTATCTACAATCTTGTGCAGCCTTCTTCTAAGCCCTGGATCTCGATCCTTGGGCTGAAATGTGGAACTACTCAAGTTAGTTGCTAAAATTTCCTCCAACTCCTTGAGTGTCAAGGGTCTTGAAGAACATGTAAGCCACTGAAGAATAATCTTGGCATCCTCTCTATGCTTCTTGCTAATGCTTTGCAGCTTTGTGAAATATGTCATTTCAAGTGTGTGTGGAAGTGTCTGCAGAGTTTCTCTGACTGCTCTTGGTGTTCCACATTCCATGAGTGTGGTGATTTGACAATCAACCCATCTAAACCTAAAATCTGTTAGCTAACTTCATTCAGTTAAAATGCCTGAACCTTCAAACTTACTGTCCATCTGCTCCATTCATCAAGTATTGCTTCACCTCATTCTCCAGCTCTGAATTCAGCTCTAGCTTTGAGATGCAGGCATCTACATAGATGGCAATATCTGATGTGATATTAGTCTGCAGCTGGATAACTATTGATCTGTTGATAATGTCTTGCTTAGGAGATTGACGACTGGTCACTAGAAAGTAGACCTTCTCCACCCCAAGCATGCTCTGAATGAATGTGATAGTTCTATCCTGTGCTCCCTCCTTACATTCATCCATGGCATCCAGGACAATGTACACAGAGCCCTTAGATGACCATGATACTAGCAGATGGGCCAGAACACTTTCTATCTCAGACAGAGATGGCTCCTGAAGGCCATTTCAGCTGCCTTCATATAGTGTATTCAACTCAAATGGAACCTCTTGAGAACACAGAGCCATCTGAGCCAATAGAGATGAAATCATTCCACAGTAGTCTTGCTTTGAGTCATCCCTTGAGTCAAAATAGTGATAGATTGGAGGCAAGAGTTGAGGTGACTTTGTATCTTGCTGAAGTTGATCAATGATTGTGGTACTAGAAGGAGTATTAAAACTGTAGACTCTGCACTTGAAGATAAAATATGTGAAATGTTCTCACCACAAGAAAGTCTTTCCAGCACCAGCTGTATCACAATCAGACACAGTGGCAAGATTCACTTGGATGAATTACTTACCCTTTCCCTGCAACCACAGTAATTTACCATTCTCCTTCCATTGAATGAATCTGTGATCTTCAAGCAGCCAAGCACCAGTACCTGGCTCCTTCTTATCTCTTACATCTCTAAAGTTCTTTTGAGAGCTGGGTGCTTTTAGCCATTGTAGGATCTTATATCTTGAGTCAGTAGCTAAAGCAATATATAAACACATTTCATTGATATACAACACTTTGACACTTTAGGTTACTTACCATTTACTATCATATTGAAATTCCCTACAACATTATTGAAATTGCCACCACTGATATTGAAATGAGAGCTATTGTTGAAGAATTCAGCCCTTGAACTATAAAGTTCTTATTATGTTCCTTTGATAGAGAGACTGTATAGCTTTACCTGGATTGGCTAATAGTCATAGAATTTGCATCTGCAAGTGTGTGATAGAATAGGTTTCTATTGATGAGGCATAACTTATCAGTTTTACTATCTTTGGTTACTTCAATATAAGTACATACATACCTGTTGTTGCTTCTAAGGTCACCCTCAGAGTCCATGATGGGAGAGTAAGAAAGAGTAGAATCTGTCTATTGTGGCTTCCGCTGTTTTTATATTGACACATGGTAGGCTGTGCTTGAATTGTGCATAGAAGACTGATCATCGATTATCGATGGCAGGTCAGATGATCAGAGGTACAGTAACACTGGCTCCAGAAAATGATGTCGGGAGAAAGTGTCGTCATCTGCTGGTTCTCCTCAATGTACTGACATTGTTTTATGTAGACTATAATGTATGCATGCCAGGCCATGAACTGGAGCATAGCCACATCCCCCTGACACCATCTATTTACCTTCTTATGTTCGGAAATGAAAGACAGTGGCTCGCCCTCATCACAATAAAAGGTTCAGCTTCCCTCATAGATGCCTAATCCCATGTTATTGTACTACAGTTTGCCAAAAGCTGTTTTCGCCTTCCATCACATCTCGAAGTATCCTCGAAAGAAAGAGGACATACACAGATTTAAAAGTAATCAAATCAGATACTGACAACAGTCTTGAAGGCCTCGTAACAACTAAAAATCTGACGCCTGTTATCGAGAGGTTTCATTCCCTCGCTATACCTGCGTCCAGGGCGAGGAACCGGTGCTTGACAGAACGTAACACGGGCGAGGTCGGGAGGATAGGTGCCTTGAGCCACATGCTGTAGCAGGTCATTTGTGACGGGAATTTTGTAGAACGTCGGTGTGGTGCCCTCCATCGTGATGCCGGGCATTATCTTGACAATATTTCAGCGATGCAAGGAAGAAAATGACAGGACGCACCTTTCGGTCAAGTGGATCCATATCGGCTTTTTTCCTCTGCTCATTGTTGACGCCAAATGCTGCAATAGCTTTCGCTATCAGCTGAGCTTCAGGATCTGCACCTTCGCCTTCTTCGAAACGTTTATCCTCTTGAACGACCAGAAGGATGTCGTCGTTTTGCTGACGATCTACTATACAGATATCGGTTTGCGCACGTTTGAACTCGCCACAAATGAAAAGGCTCAGATCCCTCCGAGTACGAGCAACACGATTGCGTTTGGCGTAGCCGAGGGCCCTGAAGAGTTCAACTGCAAAATCGTCAACCGCGGACCCGCCCGAACGAGGTTTCATCGCCATATCCAACAAATTGAGGAGCTCGGCTGTCCTGTTGGCGGCTGCTTGTGCTGCATCGAGGGCGGTGAGGAGCTCAGGGTCAACCTGTGGCAGTGGTAACGCCTGAACACCAAAAAAGGTGAGCGGGTCTTCGCGATGGCACTCGGTGTGGTATGCAGCTAGCTCGTTCCTCGTCCAATCACTCCCAGACTTTGCGGAGCGAATTAAATTGGCCATGGTCACTGGTGGTGGTTGTGTTCAGGTTCGGCTGAGAGGCTATGAGTCTCAGTGAGAGTCTCAGTCTGAGTCTGAGTCTGAGTCTAGCGCGCGCGACGTCCCGCCAACACGTGATGTCTTGTTTTGGAAAGTCGCGCGTGTCATGCCGCAAACGGAAGGCGGCGACAGGCTTGCTTTAGGCCAAGGGGGGTTCGGAAAAAAAATAACTTACATCCACTCATATTATTTTTTAAGGCTCGGTTGATGACCCCCCCCCTCCCCCCTCCTTCCATATAAGGAAAATCAGTAGATAAGATATTAAACACGTGACAAGATAACAACAAGATTAGATACAGAGCTGTGCATACTAGTACCTACGATGTTTTGGAACCAATTCTAAGCAAGAATCACACCTCCAGGATGACCCACGAAGGGGAGGCTTGTTCTCGCTTGCAGCGTGACAGTCAGGGTCCCTGTGATACTGCAGAGATGTATAGTTAGTGTAATCAAACACAGTGGCAATAATAATACATACCCAGCCAGTTTCACAACGTGAATCTTTACCTACATCTATAACATGTATTGGTATCACTTTTAGGATATAATAGATCAATCTTACTTTTTTTTGGGCATTTTCAGTGACACTGCAGAGAGAACGAAAGGAAAAAAACTGGTAATATGTAATACATGGTTCTACGAACGTAGAGGTGTTGCGCTGATCCCTCAATATGGCCATCGGGACGTCGCTGATCCCTCAAAGAAGGCGCAGAAGCGCCCAATAGCCGCCCGTCCTAAGGTGGGTCACTTTATTTTTTAGGACGTCAGTCGAGACCTCCCCCCCCTCTACCCGATGTGCCGGAATCGCGGTCCGGGACCCCCTTGCTTTAGGCGCCCCAGCTTCGACACTCGTTGTTACCCTCCTCGTTGATGCTTTAAGATATAGAGTACTACAATGAACTGAACGGAGGACATGACAGCTTGTTGCTCACTCAGAGCTAGCGACGAGATCATTGTGACCCAAGCGCTCATATCATCGTCCTCTTCTGCAACTACTCCTGACATTGACATGTCTTCAAGATACTCCGAAATCTCGTAAAGACCTCTTGTCTCACTGAAATATGCAAAGCTCTCATTTCGTTGCATTAGTAGGGAACTAGATTGTTCGTTGGCAATGGCAGACGTCATGAGTGGTCACCGGTAACATCATTGCGGGGCAACAGAAAACTGTCTTGTACATTTAAAATGGACTATATAAAACACGCAGAATCCTTCCTCCAATAACAGAACAACCGCTATGTCTTCCATCCCTATACAATCCCTAAAAAGCATCCCAACATGCTACGCCAGCTGCTCTATAGGCTGTCGACCTTCACACAAACTCCCTCACAAACTCGATGCCATATCCTCCGCCGGATTCTTCGCAATAGAGCTTTCTTTTCCTGATCTCTTGGATTTTGCTAGTATGCACCTGAAACGCGAGGCAGTGGCTCTGGACGACTATGATGCTCTGTGCGAGGCTGGAAAGGAGGTTCGTGCGATGTGTCAAGCAAAGGGATTAGAGATACTTGTTTTGCAGCCGTTTGCTAATTTCGAAGGATGGGAGAAGGGGAGTGAGGAGAGGAAGAATGCGTTTGAGAGAGCGAAAGGATGGATTAGGATTATGCAGGCTGCTGGGACTAATATGCTTCAGGTATGTAAAACTTTTGTTGAACGGATCGATGTACGCGACGAAAGCTGAATGAGAAGAGCACAGGTCGGATCAACGGATTCGGAAGGGATTATCATGTCTCAAGAACATATCGCTGATGATTTACGAGACCTAGCCGATCTCCTTGCGATATACAACTTTCGTCTAGCATACGAAAATTGGTGCTGGTCTACGCACGCTCCAACATGGAAGCAAGCATGGGAGATCGTACAGAAGGTTAACAGACCAAACGTCGGTCTTTGTCTGGATACGTTTCAGATAGCTGGTAGCGAATGGGCGGATCCGACGACTGAATCAGGTCTTATCGAGGATATCCCCCGAGATCACCTCGAAAGGGATTTCAAAAGAAGTCTTGAAGAGCTTAGCACGACGGTACCGAAAGAGAAGATATACTTTCTGCAGATATCCGATGCGTATAAACCGACGACGCCTTTGAGTACGAAGTTGGAAGGAGGATTGCGACCGAGGGGTAGGTGGAGTCATGATTTTAGACCAAGGCCGTACGACGGAGGGTATCTCCCTGTGGTAGAAGTTACGAGGGCTGTGTTGAGGACTGGTTTTCGGGGGCGGTTTAGTATGGAAGTCTTCGATAGTGGGCCTGATGGAAAGGGGAAGGATCATGAAATGTCTGACTTTGCTGGAAAAGCGATGGAGAGTCATTTGAAGCTGCTAGATGAACGTGCAGGGAAGTAGGGCGAACTTCAACTGTGGTTGGTGCCTCCGTCTCTACAGGTTCATCTCATGTACTCATACTAGCATGTTCACTATCAGACGAGTACATCACATCTAGGGTCGTAATTCCGACTCGAACAACTGGCAGTGAATCGTGATACTATGTAACAATATTGTTGGATCCTCTCAAACACGCGCCCAGCTCGGGGACAAGAAGGGGATCGAGTCCGTAAGGCGTTGAGCTATGTTGCGAGTACCCTGTCGTGCGGCTCCTCTGAGCGTAATCGGGATCGAGATGTGCCTTCGAGATCAACACATAAGTGTGTATGTCAAATTGTAACATGTAACCCGTCGTAATCATGATCCTCGCCAAGAAAGGAGCCGCACTAAGTGGAGTGTATCGACTTTCGGACTTGTTGGTAAGGTTACAAAGGTGTTTGACTGCAGCTTAACTCAACGTCGTAAACTGAGAGATTCGGAGACGTATTAAGAACTGAGTCCTGGCTCCGTCCTCCGGGACCCCGTCGGGATTCCCGGGGCCAGTACCTTGCCACATGGCCGAGTCAACCGGTCAACCGTCCCTGCAAAGCGCTGACAGCGCTGACTCCTGACTACGAGCGCTCAGCAAAAATTCTACCGAGAGGCGCCGTTCTATCATTTAGAGTCTCTTCAGGCTGTCTGCATGGCTCTTGAGTCTTAGGCTAGCTCTTTTCCCATTCAGCTCCGGACCTCGGTTAACTTACGAGACAATCACGCGCAACTAAATCGGGCTTCGTTCGGTCATCATAACGTATATAAGACTCGGAGCCAAGCTTGCTTCATTTCCCAGACAGTCGTCTCCTGTCATCGTATTGTTCCATCGAAAGACAACGATGCCTCCTGGTCTGATATACCTCACCCGTCTCCTACTTCCTCAGATCACCACTTTAACTGTTCTCTATGGGGTTTTACACCTCTTGGACGCGCAAGGATTCGGAGGGTTTAAGTTTTGGAAGTGGGCAATAGGCGTGTTGTCAGCTCGTCTGGTTTTTTCAACCGTTTCGGCGCGGTACAAGAGTTTTCGGGATAAGAGGAGAGCAGCTTCTTTTGGTGCTGTGTTGCCTCCTCAGGTAGAGGAGAGTAGTTACAATATCGTTTCATCTATATTGAAGAGTTTTGGTCAAGGGTATCCTGGTACGTCTGCTCGATTTTTCGTTGATTATATGCGCGTAATATCCACCCCTGGTACAGGCGACACGTATCTTGAATGGATACAGAAGTATGGCAATACGTTCGCTATCAATATCTTTGGCGAGATGAGGGTAAATCGACGCTCCTTTTCCTTTCACCCCATTATAACTGTAACTCATGGACCGTGATAGGTATTGACAGTGGAGCCTGAACACATTAAGGTAGGACTAACGATGCTGAGCGTGGTTTGGTCGCTGTACTAATTCTATCATCAGGCCATTCTTGCCACGCAATTCAACGAATTTGAAAAAGGTGAGGAATTATCAGCTTCTACGTGAGTCTAGTCTTGATGAATCGAATCATTCAAACCGATGCAGGACCCACACTGTATGATCAGTTCAAATCCTTGCTTGGGTCTGGTGTGTTCAACTCGGACGGTAGGTACCCGTCTCCAACATAACTTCTTGATGACATTTTACCTAATCGCTCGTGTGTAGGTGATATGTGGAAGTAAGTGGTGGACTCTAGAACCAATATATGCGTGGGTGATGTTGATGATTATGATCATAACAGGTTCCATCGAAATATGACAAGACCATTCTTTAGCAAAAATAGGATCAGTGACTTTGATATCTTTGAACGTCATGCAGAGGATACTGTCGCAGCTATAAAAGCTCGTATAATGGAAGGTTACCCTGTAGATTTTCAGGTAAAACAATCTTTTACATTTATCCTAGGTTCCAAATCACTTGCTAACGCTACCCAAAACATTCACTTGATTCCTGAATCCTTCAGGACGCCGTAGCCCGTTTCACCCTGGACTCAGCCACCGAATTCCTCCTAGGCAAAGACGTCGAATCACTCGGAGCAGGATTACCCTACCCATCAAACTCACCTTTAGCCAACGACCCATCCTTCCTCGATCACCCCTCAACGGTCTTCGCTCATGCGTTTATGGAATCACAAGATCTTACCGCGAGACGAGCAAGGGCGGGGCTTAACTGGCCTTTGATGGAGTTTTGGAGGGATAAGGTCGGTGTGAGGAGGGAACGTGTTGATGGGTTTGTTGAACCGATTTTGGAGGAGAAGAGGAGGGCGTTGGGTGGGAATTTGAAGGGTGTGGAAGGGGGACTTAAGCTTAAGGCTGAGGAGGGGGAGGGTGAGACGTTTTTGGATCTTTTGATTAGGTCTACGGATGGTTAGTGGTTTTTTTTTGGTTTGGTTTGGTTGATCGGTGGGACTCATCGTGCCTTTTTTTATTAGATAAACAAGTGATCAAAGACGAGTTGATTAATATTCTCGTCGCGGGTAGAGACACCGTACGTTCTTCCTTCTCGCTACCGCCGCCGTCCTTCTTGTCAACTTGTTTATGATCCCACAGACAGCCTCCCTGCTTACATTCTGCATCTACATCCTCACTCAACGGCCTGATATCACTGAACGACTACGAAGGGAAATTCACGAAAAGATAGGAGCTGCGAGGCCTACGTATAAGGATATAACTGATATGCGGTTTTTGAGGGCTTTTCTAAATGGTTAGTGGTGTCTATGTGATGTGTGTGCTCACCGCCCCTCGTACTGCGGACTTACGTTGTTGTACAGAGACTCTTCGGTTGTATCCTGCTGTTCCGTTCAACTCGAGGTACGTATTGTCATGTAGCGTAAGAAGCAGAGACTGAGACGTGCTATCCCAGGTATAACAAGGTTCCGACTATCTTTCCTGTTAAGGGTGGTAGATCGATATACGTACCCGCGAACGTCAAGTGAGTCCATTCGTCCATATACTTCTACACTACGCGGATTAACCTGACTGGCGATTTCTCTTGTAGATGTATGTATAGCGTGTTTTTGATGCACCGACGGGAAGATCTTTGGGGTCCAGATGGTACGTGCTCGTTATCGTTTGTGGGTCACTGTCGGTTCGTCTAACGAGTGATGATTCTTGATTCTTGAAGCGCTGGAATTTGACCCCGACCGGTTCCTCGATGAGAGATTACATAAATATCTTACCCCGAATCCGTTTATTTTCCTCCCGTTTAATGCAGGTCCGAGGATTTGTTTGGGTCAACAGGTGAGTCGTGCTCCCCCTTCCCTCCCTCTCCTATTCCATCAGCCATCCCCATTCCCCAAATCAATCTAATACCCCTATTACGATACACCAGTTCGCATACAACGAAGCCTCGTACTTCCTCATCAAATTCCTCCAGACGTTCAGCGACTTTAGTCTCGCGGAAGATGTCCAACCGCCTGAATCAAAACCTCCGAAGGAGTGGGTGCCGATGCCTGGTACGACGAAGGGGAGGGATAAGATTATGTTTACTACTCATTTGACGATGTCGGCTAAAGGGGGGTTGTGGGTTAGGATGAAAGATGTACAGGCTTGAGTTGGAGGTGGTGGTGGTTGATTGAGGTTATGTATTCGATATGTATTCAAAAGTTCTGTATAACTCCTTTATGAGTGGTTAAATCGCACTAAGAGAATGTGATTTTGAAATGATTCGTTCGAATGTGTTGCAGATGCTAAGGGGACTGATGTATGTATTATCGAAGCACTACTTATACGGCGATTGTGACTTGCGCACGCCGTAAGATGCGTTCTGAAATTTTTGTCAGGAACGATCTGGCTACATTCAGTTTCCTCCATTCGTGAATGTCCAGCAAACTGCAGGTGCTTCGCTGGCTGAAAGATGGGCGCTTGAGCTAGTAAGTATTAGGAGTTGTATATGATGATGTTATCAATGGCCGCAGTCAGAAAGTCAATTTGATAGATTTGAGGCCTAGAATTCTCTCAAAGGTCGAATGGCGTTCATTTTCTCATTCAATACTTGCACTGTCAGTGTACAGCCCAGCTGGTCGCCTACTTCCTTTTATATGCACGTGATATGCCGGCCGGCGGGCTTCCGCACAAAACAAGCAGGGTTGAATAGTCGTGTTTCTTGCAACCATGATCCATCCTCGCTTGTCCTCGCAACCAGTTCTTGTATTTTTTTTCTTTGTTTCTGCGTTAAATGAAATCTACAAAGCGTCGTCTATCAAATAACTTGACAAGGTCTCCAAGTTGATTCTGTTATCAATGATGATATCGGACCGGGATTTGTTTCTGACATGAATTCTGCTTGCCTCGAGGCAGACGACTTCCAAACTTGGTTTGCCGACCTCGTTGTCTGCTGGAGGCTGCGAGAACGGAGAACACGTTGGAACCGCGCGCAGTGCTAGCTCGCCTCCTAAATTTCCTGCCTGTGCCCCGTCGTTTTCTTTCGCTTCCTCTTCGTCATATCTAGCCTCTGATACAAAGAGATCATGTCTAGTCATTCTCCCCAGCGCTCCCGCAAACCTCAGATTCCAGCTTCGTCTTCCGGTGAGTTGTATCAATTCATTGATTGCCCAAAAGGATCGGTGGAAAAGACTGATATTCCATCGTCTTCGGCTCCCACCGTATCCACGAGTGGGCTTCCGCTACATAAGTAAGAAGCCTAGGTTCTAGAGCCGCGCTAACTATTCCTGTTGTTTTCAGGTTCCATGCACGCAATTCAACCTCGAGAAAACTCTCCGTCGCCTTTTCGAGAGAAGCAAAGGGCAGTCAAGGCACAGTCGATGCCTTTGGTACCATCAGCAGTACAGATGTTCGCTGCTGGCCAACAGGCTTACCAGGGACAACAACCTAGTCCTACTTCTTCGAATCCTTCACGCCGATCTCCACCGATGCAGTCGTCTGGTCAGATCCAGCGATTGCTTCCGACGCCTCCTCATCCCAATCCACCAAACCTCCATGAACACAGTCCTGAACGTCGACTGAGTCCTGGACCCGGACCTTCCCCACCACAACAACACCAATCAGGCGTCAATACACACTACCCTCGACCTATTAATCGTATTCCCCCTCCTCAGTTTCTCTCAAAGTTCCACGACTTGGAGGAAAAGTGGCAGATGACGGACGAGTTGATGGCGGAGATTGAGCAAGCGGATATGCAGCAGGCCGCAGGGTTTGCAGCTTCTCATCCCTATTCCCCTGGTCACGCGAAAGCCAATAGTCCCGCTCGAGATCCTGTCGTTGAGCGCGTGAGGGCGACGGAGAGGGCGAGCCCAAAGGACCTCGATGGTGGACAGCTTGGCAGACGACCTTCTATTAAAGATAGTCCTAAATCACGCGATCGTGCGACGACGTCGCCTATGGCTAGTTCATTCTCTCCGAACCAGTCTCAGACCCCCGAACGTCGCGCTTCGCCAGTTTATCACAGTCCTCTTGGTTCACCTGGAGAACATTATAGCCAGTATCATCACGATACACCCCCGCTTATGAGACGACCACCTGGTGAAGGGCGC
Source organism: Neonothopanus nambi (assembly GCA_003987895.1). Lineage (NCBI taxonomy): Eukaryota > Fungi > Basidiomycota > Agaricomycetes > Agaricales > Omphalotaceae > Neonothopanus > Neonothopanus nambi. The sequence continues at coordinate 11,994 of RCHF01000858.1, forward strand.
TCTGCGAACCTTTCACTAGCGACTCAGACGCCGCCTTTACAAGCCATCAATGCACGCACCCCTGACAAGTCTTTACCGGTCCAGGAAGAGCCGGAGGACGACCACATTGGCGTTGCGACTAAGAACGGTGTCACTAATCGTGACCACGACCGTTTCTTACGCCAGAATCACGACCCGCCTACGGTGTCGTCGGATCTTAACAGCGAGGATTTGTATCCTCATGGTGGTCGTAACAGCCGTGCTGCTCATCGGGATGACGATGACGAAACGCTTTTTGAGAAGACTGATAAGCCGGAAAGCTCCTCGAATGAGGGTTCATACACACCTCGTTCTCCTGTAGTCGGTTTACCTCCGGATGGTCCTTATGAACGCCATAATCAGCCTAACCAAGTTCGTGGTGCTCCCCCTCCTTCTGCGACTGCGACTATCCGGAACAAAACGAGGAACGGGTCTACGGACCAACTCGGTCTGCCAGGACTTGATTCTACGCTTTTTGACCGCGTAGACCAGGTTCGCTCCGACCTACCTCCACAGTATGCTGAAGCTCGCAAGCCGGTACCACAGAACCAAGACCGGCGTATACAGAATTCATATGCGCAATATTATGTGCAGCAGTTACACCCCGACGATACGCAGAGTATAATGGATGATCCTACCTCTGCTTATATTCAGGCGTATCTACGCTCTCCTCGTCCTGATGCTCCTATTCCCCCTACCCCACATAGTCAAACCGCTCCTCCATCTCCATCGCCTTTAATTTCAGGCCACTACGACAGCTCGAAGGAACTCCCTCCATTCAGCCCCATCGCTCCCGCAGGTTCTCCCTACCCCTATCCTTTCAGCCACGTAAGACGAAATCAGAGCTACTCCGGCCCAACAAACCGTTCTTCCCAACCCCCGAACATCGACCTCAACCACCCCTCCGTAATCCAAGAACAATTCGCTAAACAGTGGCAGATCTACGCGCAGAATAATAACGGGAACGTTACCGATTCAACGTTTACACCTTCTGCTACACCTTTCCCTCCTTCGTCTTCGTTTAACCCTTGGGCGTATTGGCATACGCAGAGGATTATGGGTACGAGGATTCCAGGGTCTGTTACGACGAGGTCGAGTCCTAGTCATGAACCTATACAGCTTCCGCCTCCGCCTATGGTCGGACTTCGGAAGAAGCTTCATTCGACGAATTTGCGTGCGGTGAGGCGGACGGAGGGACGGAAGCCTCCTCCGAGGGTGGAGAGTACGCAGCCTAGGGAGACGAGTCCTGAGCCTAGTACGTCGGGAGAAGAGACGGCTGGGGAAGAACATTTCGCTGTGGTGGAGGAAGGTAATTGGGTTAATGGGAATGTGAACGGGAATGGGAATACGGTTCCTGTTGTGGGTGTAGGTGACGAGGATGAGTGGATTGATGAGGATGATGAAGATGAGGAAGATTTGTTAGAATTAGAGTATCATCCTTCGTATGTTTGTAATGTTGAGAAACGACGACGACGATGGGAAACGAGGTGGGATGCGTTGCTCCAAGCTGTGAGTTCTTTTCTTCCTTCTCTTTACTCCGTCCTTCGACCTTCGGTTCTCCCGTTCCCGCTTATCTCCCTCCGCTCGTCACCTCTTTTCCTTTCTCGTTCCCGTTCTTGCACCGTTTAGGCAGTTCTGACCCTGAAACTTCTTCTATACAGTTCCAAGCACTCGATCGTCAGACGGACGCCACAATGGTTTTGCTTGCAGCGCCTTCACATTCAACGAAGCTTCACATGGTCACTTCTCGATCTATTCGTAGACAGCCAAGTATAGGACACTCACCGCCTATGAACAGCCTCCGTGCCGGATTCCGGCAGGTAGCGGCTCAGCGTCGAGCTTCGAGGACACATAAATCTTCGTTGATTGATCGGTTCTTGGTTTCTTCTGGTGGGAGCGGGGATGGGTCTGATGGGAGCTCGGAGTCTAGGGAGGAGGAATTGAAGCGCGCTTTGGATGCGGCGCTGGGGAGTTTGAATTTACTTGGGAATATGTATGAGCAGAGGGAGGCTAGGTGGGTTGATGAGATGAGAAGGGTTAGTGAGGAGAGGGAGAGGGTTGAGTTGCTCCTTAGGCAGGTCCTGGGGGAGAGACGCCCGTCTGAAGCGGTATAGGTTTGAATATGAAAATTTTCTAAGGCTTCTTCTCATGCAAAGTTATGGGGGTCTACACGGTACTCTGTTAAAGCATGCTATTTATTGACATGGATAAGATCTGGTGACTATGGCTACGTGATGTATATTTACTGTACTATCGTTTCATTTAAACAGATAAGCTATATACATTGATAGGTACATCAAATTCAGCGTCTTTTCATTATTACATGCTCTCGCTCTGCCTCGGGATTTCCTTGAAATTCTTGACAGCCTTTTTTAACCTCGAAAGGAATGGAATGGCTTCCTGATCAGGAGTATCGATACAAAGAGTGGTAATTGAGTAACCCAAAGACATACGCATATCTACCAAATCGCACAATACTTTGGAGCTATAGCTGACTTGGCTGAGGGTTAAGGCGCGTAGACAAGGAAGAACAGGTTGAGAGAGGCATTTCAAGAGCGTATCCACACCTGGAGATATATCCACAAGTGATATTTCCTCGAGGATTGGAAAGCTGGATACGAAACGATGGCCTGGAAATTTATCAAAGCCTTGTAAACCAGATGGTTTCAGTGTTCGTAAAGCAAGGTATCCTGTACACGAACATCTGAATGACTCGAGAAACCCCATCCAAAATGTTTGATCGACCTTTTCTAGCGTCAGTTCCTGTAGTAAAGGGGTGCTTAGGTGACTAAACAAAGCGTAAACTTTGTTCTTCGGGATACCTCTCATATGCGAGAGCGTTAAATTTGTCAAGAGGGAAGTATTTTGGGAAAGTAACGAACGTTCCAAGAAAGGATCGCTGAACGGTGGTAGCGTGGATGTTAGCAAAAGGCTACGAAGGTGGGGTGTATGAATTGTTGGGGAATGGGATGTATCGTCGTTCAGCATGTGAGCTGATGTTTGATAAAGAGCTAAGCTTTCTAGCTCGGAGAAGTAAGACCCCATAGGCGTGTCCAAGGTAATACCATGAAGGCGAAGTTCCTTCAAACAAGGCATATTACCAAAAGCCGCACACGGAGCCCTTCTCCTATCAGCAGGAGAACTCCGTATCATTCTATATAACTGCACGTTTGATATTCCCAACTCCAACCGTCGCAAAACCGGAGCGTCTCCAATTCGAGCTCGAAATTGACTGAATATTTCAAAAGTCGACGACTCTGTCATCTCTATCCGAAATGATTCCCATCTCGAGATACACGATATGACAGAGAAAAGAATTGTCCAGCAGTGAGCATTTTCTTGCGCGGATATTTCATTGCCATATTCTATCCTGATGCTCACTGGAAAGCTTCGAGATTGAGCTAGAGAACGGTTCGTCATTTCGAGCTGAGTTTTTCGGAAGTGGAAGATACGGATGTCGGTCCATAAGCGAGGCATACTAAGAGCTATCGCTCTCCATCTGATAGAGACGAGTGAGAGGGTGTGGGATACTGGAGGGACTTTCCCATCGTCCAGAGGGGAGATTCCTGAGTTGTTGAACAGTGTATTAAAGATATGTTGAAAGAGTTCGTTGGGAAGAAGGTTTATCGTAGACGTTGATAAGCTGTTGAACCCGTTCATAACGTTGAATATACGGTAGGGCCTAAGTGTCCCTGCTATCAACCTGCTATGAAAGAGGTGAAGTGGGAAGAGAAGATCAGAAAAACAAAATAGGCGCCACGGCAAAATCCCGTTATCACGGTGAAAAAACTTTGGATAGGCATTCTTCGGATTATAACATATCTACCCAGAGATGTGTTCTTTGCTAGAGCAGAGCTCTCAACAACTTCGTACAGTCGCTAGAAAGAAAAATTTGCCATACTACTGGATTTCTGGCTATGCATTAAGGGGGAATCGAACCCCCGGCGGGTCGAGCATCAACCACGTGGCAACGACCCAGGTTACCACTACCCCATTAATGCCACGCAAATCAGAAGAAAAATAAGCAGGAATAAATGCTGTGAATCACTCGATGGACGGCCACATTTGTCGTTCTTCCAACCTTTGACCCGCGACCGAGCTCCTACATAGCTTCAGCCAACCTCCAAAACAACCCAGGTTTTTGGAGGGTTCGAACTCGGCCATAATGACCTACTTCAGCTTCACTTCGGCCATGGTATACTTACAAGCTTCATACATGAATATTGCATGAGTAGATAAATAAGTAACACTGAGACTCTGGTGTGCTAATAATTATAAACTAGCATAACATCCATCTCCAAACTGTCAACCCTCTCTCGGGAACCATAGGTTATAGCGCGTACCCAGTCCCGGGTTCATTCTTGTCCTCAATAGGAATATCAGGTAACGACTTCAGATCCCATGAAAGTCTTAAGCGAGTCGCCAACGACGGTGGAGATTTCGACGACAATGACAGTGGTCTTGCTGGGATTGATGTAGACCGGCGTCCCATACCTATGGAAGAGGTAGTATGCGAGAGTCCAGGTGGTATGGTAAACCTAATCGCTTCGAGATCACGGATCTCAGACGAGGAAGTTTGGGAGGTGCCTATACTTTGTCCTAGAACGTTTGATGCGAAAACAGTCTTGTCTAAAGAGTAATTTCCTAGGACTAGGACGATGATTGGGTACATGCCCTAAGGGAGATCATGAGAAAGGAGTTGGCAGAGAACACATATGGATTAATCAATGGTAATTTCTTACCGCGATCTGAACGTTGATTGGTGTATAAAGGTCACCTAGAGTACCGTTGGGGAGGTGGATTAAGGTTGAGACTAGCCCGACTACCTACACAGCATGCCTCCGAGTCAGTATATATAGTAGTGAGAATGAGGTGAGCTAGAAAGCGTTGACACCCACGCATGACATGCTATAAAATGCCCCCGTTTCAATGAGCAGAATCATCATTCGTTGCGCCTTTGACGTCTTGCTTCGAGTCCCATCAGGCAGTTCGTTGGAGATGAGTCGGCGATGTCGCCTATAGCAGTAGGTCTTGTAAATAGCCAATGGTCAGGTTCTGATGACTCGGCATACCAATATTTCAACGAGACTATCACAGTCGCCGACACGTTTGTCATAATGTTTAACCCGAGATTCGCAACCTGCGTGACATCAATAGCTCGATTGAGTCTATCATAGAGAACACTGTTCGGAACAGCGTTGCTGGCGCTATCGCTAATAGACCTATTTAGTTTGATGTAGACGTCGACGACTTGTTGAGATTGCGGTAGAGTCGTTAGAGCGATACGGATGATGATGGTCGACAGAACTGAGACTAGAAGATGGGGACGTGGTATGGGAGGTTGTAAGAAAGTCAGCTTAAGCGCCAGTGAAAGTTGAAGGAGGAGGACCTACTTAGGTTGCAACCGAAGAGGAAATTTGAAACCATCAACGCTTTCCTGCTATCTTCTCCGCATAGAACCCATGCTCTCCATATTACAACACCATCGGTAATGGTATACTACAGAAAAAGAAATACATCAGCTATCTGACTTGTATAGGAACGAGGTACGTACATTCACAAGAACCAGGGCACTAAAAAGCAAGAGGATCTGTGATATTCCCGTTGGAGGATCCACCTGAGGGTCTGCATTCAAGTACCATGCGTTGATGAGTTGAATAAGCACTGCGACAGAAATAGCCCAGTAGGCTGTCGACAGGGAAAACATGAATATGGTCATTCCGAAGAAGAATTTCCGAACTCGTATTTTGAGGCCCTTCGATCTGCACGAAAGTGTTTAGTCGCAAGTAATGCCTTGGTCAGACACAATAAACACTTACAACATGATGTACGTCGAGATTGGGATGAGAGTCAGATAGATTCCTGGAATCTTGTGAGTTTCCGAGCCGAGTACACGAGGATGTAGTTGAACGACTTACCGTAAACGAGTGTCTGGCAAATAATACGGATAATGTGAAAAAGTATAGACAGGGAATGTTCGTGAGCTTCATCAGGAGTGAGCATTAAAGACGAAGAGCTAGTTGTAGCTGTGAGTGCGGTCGAGTCTAAGGGGTTTTAAGTCCTACCAAAGCTGTTTATAGGCCATAGCACTCTAGCGGGTTGATCGGCGTATCACAATCATGATATGTGGCGAGGTATTATCTTTAGCGTGAACCGTGATGATGAGTTTTATATCAACGATTATATAAATGAGTTCGTATCACCTTCATCTGACTACCACTGCCTCTCCTAGTAGGATTCTCGAGATTTCAATAAGTCGCCGGTGGGAAGAGTTGAGGCTTTTTCAAGTTCATCCATGAGATAGGTGGCGTATAAATACTGTGTGAGATATTGCTGTCTATTGCTGTAGAGATGTTAAAGAAAGCTGAGATTCAACTATGTAGCTCGGAGTAAGTGTAACTGTCTCACGATCATGCTCCGACTCGGAAGTGCCTCGCAGCCTCCGGCTCGGGTTCATCCCAACTTCAATGTAGCCTCTCTGGAGAAATCACGGAGGCCCTCACAATGCCAGGTAAGATGCAGAAGGATGGGATGTGCAACGAGAGCTCAGTAAGGGATCATCACTTTTCCGGACCATCTGAAATTTATTTTTGTCAATCATTCAAGAACTATGGCCTCAGTTGGGTGAGACCTGAATGTCATGAAGGATACCACAGTACTTTTCAATGAAATGTGTGCCGTACCGTTACAGACGCGGCTGTAGGGTGGGCAGTCAGGCACAGACACAGCTCTATAGCCCGTAGGTCCCGTAATACCCAGCCTTGGGCCAAGTTCAACTTGTTGTACATGTTGCGAGATCTCGAGAGCGCAAACGTCCCAGGTCATGCTCTAGCGCTCTAGCACTGACGGCAAGCAAAGTTCGCACCTCAGACATACCAAAGGTTTGTGCATATACTTCCTGGTGAACAGCCTCACACTTCAGGTTCATAGAACTCCAAGGCGCACGTTCGTGTTTAAACGCCTACACTACAGGGACTGGTCACCATGAGCTGCTATCATTCTCATGTTAATATTAAATATACTTAAAATTAGAGGATATAAAGTAAGCTCCGAAGCCATGGGTTCAAGGGCATTCCATTTCATGCGCCTCAGGCTCAATGGTTGATGACCCTTCCGTCTCGCTTTGCAAAAAATGAGGGATAGTTATCGAGATTGCAGGCAAGTCTCGCGGCTGATTTGACTCTCCTGTCGTGACTAACGATGAAACATTCTCCACGCTGATTCCAAGCCCTACTCGGACAATGATAAGTGTAGGAACGATCGCCTGATTACAAGGGCCTATCAGTATTGTATTTGATTCTGAAAGCCGCACCACGTCCAAAGATTGGACAGAAGACGCCACTCACCACAATCTGGTTGACTACCGGAAGTAGAGAGGGATTGCTTTTTCCAAGAAGAAATACTGCATGTGGAACTTGAGCTAGTGGGTACAGAATTCCCGATTCCATCCTGGTGGTCATATCAATCTACCGTAACCACGCGAAGGGGTTAAGCTTGAATACATACAAGATAGTCATTATCGTCCTATACCTCTTTCTTGCCTCAGGGCGAAGGATACTTTGCGCTTGCCTTGTAATCCACCAGATTCTTCCAGCTAATAAGGGACAAGGTCAGAAACAGATAGCATGAATCTCATCTCACTCACCAATTAAAGATGTCAGAAGAAGATTTGTGGCTGAATTGATGCTAATGAATACTGCACCTGTCAGCTGCATTGTCTTTTCGTCCCCATTTTGCACATTGCAAATGTCGGTGAAGGTAAAAGGAAATGGGAATACTGGAGCAGATTTAGTTTAGGATCGATCAAGGTAAACATTCGGAATGTTACTTACAATCGTTGGCTAACGTGAGCAAAGCGATGGGTACAATGATTAATTTCTTTCGATTCCATATCATATAGCACCGATAAATCTGCGCTTCTACAATGAATGGATAATTTAGTGTTAATTATATGCGACCAACTCACCAGTAAGGTATCCGTGATTAAACTAATGGTACATCATCATCCAAGGCAACGTTAGTACCGAGAGAAGAATTATGCGATGGTCACTGAACCTAGGTCACTGACTTTGCGCCCAAGTAAACCATTAACGATCCTACCCTAGATGGGTTGGGACTCTGAGTAAAGAACATGAATATGAAAGAAGCACCACGTACCTAAGGCTAGCTCCCATGCGACGATCCATCTTCGAAAACATGCCTTTCAAAGTCACTGCTTCATAGATGATATCGATCACAACCGCCGCGGTTGCGAAAAAAAATAACAAGATTGTACTGGTGATATGAAGCCAATACGTATGCTGTCGGTGTTGATGAAGAAGTACAAGCGCAGTAATAAACAGAACAAGAAATACTCCTGCGAACAGAGGATCAGCCAATTCGTGAAACTATAGTATTTCGAGAATACTAACCGTATAGCGTGAACACTATCTTCCATGAACATCACATCAGTTGCTAGATACACCATTTAGAAGAGATACACACCGCTAACGGTAAACATAGCAGACTCACTGCATTTCCAAGTGAGACTGCAGGGGCCATTCGAAGTGGGACGCGATGTGCGATGTACTTTCCACTTTCCAGAAGGTTTCTTATAAGTCGGCCATCGTCAAGGGGTTGTGGGTCCCTGCTGAATTGTATTCAAACCTTGCTATATATTGGCAGTAAGAATTTTGTCATCCTATAATAAGGTTCACGTCAGGGGTTTGGTACCAGTTATGTGGAGTCATATGATAACTGTACTACGCTGAGCCCGTTTTCTCACCTATCTCATATCAAAATACATCTCCTATAGGAAAACCATTGAATATGAAACGTACCACCGAGAGCAGGTTTACGATACAGAGGATCATCAAGCCAAGGGTCGCTTTTAACATGAGAGGCTCGAACGAGCTATATTAGCGACGATGACATAGGTTCCCTTCAACGATTTACTACATACCTTCTCTTTCGACAGACACTGATTCAACTGAAGCTGTTCGGAAGGTGTCAGGTATCAAGATCTTCATTAAAGCCTTGACATTTGTGGAGTGCAGGCAATTGAAAAACCAGATCATGACAGAGTCGATGCAATTCCCACTGCGGCCGTCCGAGTTGAATGGATCATTAGTGACCCGTCGGTTTTCTGTAGCCCAGAAGCCGCCTAGGTTGTAAACCAGCTTTAAAACTCAAGTTTGGTTCCAGGAACTTGAGTAGGAATTTGACTAGGAGTAGGAGTCTATTGACCGGCTTGGGTTCACGAGCCGAACGTCGGCTTCCGGGAAGTATCTCGATGCACTGAAGCTACATATATCTTCGGAAATCCTTCTGGGACAGAACGGTATTTCCGGGTTTGAACATGTAGCAACGAGAGGGACGGTGGCGTGGGATATACTCGGCACCTGCTGAGTATCACCGTTTCGGAGACTTCCATCGGAATACCTTATTTAAATAGTAGCTGACCGACCGGTGACGGGAAACGGAGCCGGAGAAAAACTCGGAGCTCCCTCAACAGAGGAGAAACAGAATACTTGTATCTGGGCTCTACTCGCTGATTATACGCCAAAGACTGACTTTCTTCTCAGTTCCATCCATCCAGAGCCCATAGAAAAGAGATTTTCCATCCATTTCTTCATGATTTTTTTTGTAGACCACACTCTACTGTACGAAACCTGTACGAAACAAGAATCTAAACTTAAGCTACAAAGGCCTTGCCCTTCTCGATGTTCTTCTTGAGCTCAGGTAGACAAGCAGCCAAAAGCTCTTCCTCCTCTGCGGAAATGGGTCCGATGGGGTGAATCTTCTCAACACCATTGACCTAGAGAAAAAATCATCAGTATCTGCCAAGGAAATGGACCTGGGTAAACCACTTACGCCGAGTTCAACAGGCGAAGAGAAGAAGTCAATGCCCTGGTCAGCGAACAGCGGGCTCTTGACGAAAGTAGGGGTAATAACACCCTTCTCTCCGTTCAAACCGCGGAGGAGAGCGTTGGTGAATTTAGCACCAGCGTAGGCCATGGAGAGGGTAGCACTTCCAGCACCGTCCTTGGCCTTGACAACTTCGTCACCACCGAATTGGATTCGGTGAACTAGCGCCTTGTAGGACTCACCCTGAACGCCCTTGCCGTAGCTTACCTGAGAAAGGAGGGGGACGATGGTGGCACCACTGTGGCCTCCGACAACGGGTACGGGGCAGTCAGAGGGAGAAGAACCAGAGACACCAGCGAGGAAACGGGCGGCACGGACGACGTCGAGGGTGGTGACACCGAAGACGCGCTTGGGGTCGAAGACACCGGCCTTTTCGAGGGTAGCAGCGACGATAGGGACTGTGGAGTTGACGGGGTTGGAAATGACGAGGATGTGGGCGGTAGGGGCGACACGAGCAACGCTAGCGGCGAGGTCGCGGACAATGGAAGCATTAGTCTGCAAAAAATCGAATTTTGAGTAATTCCCTGGAAAAGAACATAGTCGGCACTCACATTGAAAAGGTCATCACGAGTCATCTTTTCGTGGCATTAGAACGGAATTTCGAGGGGTTGAGTGACATTGTTACTTACTCCAGGCTACACATATCGAAAATTAGAAAAGAAGCAAAATAACGTATGGTTGACAACATACCTTTCTAGGAACACCAGCAGGGATCACAACAACTTTGACACCATCCAGGGCATCGTCTAAAAAGTCGGCAGCATAGCCCTTGACCTGCGAATTTAAACTAGCATTAACTACGCAATTGCGAAAGGAAAAAGGGCCACGTACCTCGCTACCAGTGTCAACATGGCTGACATCTGCAGCGACACCAGGAGCACCACGAATATCGTAGAGACTGAGCGATGAGACAAGCGGGTCAAGCTTCAAAAGTAGCGACAGAGGTTGACCAATTCCTCCACCTGCACCAAGCACTGCGACCTTGGTATGACGAGCGGATGAAGAAGAGAATAAACGGGAAGAAGGAGTCGCAAAGGCTCTGGCAGCAGCACGGGAGAACATGGTGATGGTTCAATTGAAAGGAGGGTTTCAGCCAATTCCGGGGACAGCGAGCTCGAGGGAACGTGAGAATACTTTTTTTGCGCGCGTGACGCGACTCGGGTCAGGCCGGACTCCGAGCTAGGAAGGCCGCCTCGGGCGGCTGCGCTATATCTTTCAACCCCGTAAGTACATAGCGTCAGTGCTGGATCTTTAACAAGATATCCTACAGGCACTGGCACCCCCATGTCACTGAGCAGAGCGGCTTACAGGATTTTGATTTGTCTAGGCAAAACCGTCGGCGTCGGGCTCAAGTCGGGCCAAGGTACTGCAGCTGAGACACGGACTACCACGAGATTGCTCTTATACGCGTATGAGAAATATAACGGGTCTAGAAGGCGATTCTACTCCGAATTCTACCGCTAACTTCAAATCTATATCCAGACTACGCCTTCTCGATGTCCACACGAGAGATTTTACTTCTCTCGCATAATGTACGGAAAATGCTACCCTCCAAATCGAATAGGTTCAGCGGCGTATCAAATTCCTAGATAAAAAAGTTGCGTTAGTGTCCATAATGCCGCGACAGAAATTACTTACAGCAATACGACCGGCATCCATGACAAGGATACGGTCATACGCAATAATGGTTCGGAGTCGGTCTACGCTCTCAATATGTCAGCAGCAAAAACTTGGACATTACTGAAACATGTCCACGCACGAGCTATACACAGCAAAGTACGATCTTGGAACTGCGAGCGAATTGTCTCTTGAATCTTCTTATCAGTCTCTAGGTCAACTGAAGCTCTGATGGGTATACATGTCAATGTAACGTTCAATGGTAATAGAGCAGAACTTACGTAGCTTCATCCAGTATTACAACACGGGAGTCTTTCACCAACGCTCGAGCGAGACTCAGTAACGATCTCTGGCCCAAGCTTAGATTTGCCCCCTCGGGCTCGACGACTGTATCAAGCGTAATGCGAGGGTTGCTATCAGCTACCTCATCAAGGTCTGTTACAGTGTCTTCCGGAGAAGGAGCATCCTCTGTCAGGAAGGAACGACGTAGAGCATCCCAGAGTCGCGCATCGTCGTACACAGAGAAAGGATCGAGTGTGGTCCGAACGGTCCCTATCAAGTACTGTTGTAAGCGGAAATGGGAGGAAAATTCAGGTCAGAAGGTGCGGACCACTTAGCAGGATGGGCTATCAGGGTTAATCATATCAGTATCATACTTTTCAGGGAGTTCTGGGCTTACATCTTGAGGAATGATTGAAATTTTGGTACGTAAATCTCTGAGACCAATCTCTGAGATGTTGACACTGTCGAACAAACCATGAGCATTAGAGCCCCTCTTACATCTCGGATACTCACCCATCGATATTGATTAACCCAGAGAACTCCACAATCCGCAACAAGCTCAAAGTGAGAGAGGATTTACCGGCGCCTATAGCATACTGTGAGATCGCATTCACTACAAAGACCCAATAAGTCGAGGATACCTGTTCGTCCAACGATACCAATCTTCTCTCCAGCATTAATTGTCATATTGATATCATGAAGAACATTAGGTAGTCCAGGACGATAGCTCATCGATACATTCTTGAACAAAATGGACCCATGAGAAGGCCACTCTGGTGGAGGTTTGTGGTTTTCGATCTCATGAGGCGCTTCTTGCTTGATGCGGCCGGCTTCACTGTAGTGAACAACTACACAGGAAATTGAGTTTTTGCGACCGCAGATACAGCAGAAGGAAGAAATTACGTACCTCGCTCTACCGAGTTCATATAGTTCTAACACATTGTACCCATGAGCATCACCCTGTCAATGACAAAGTCTACACTGACCTCAAGTTCAGCTGACTGTCTGGTAACTCGTCCCAACAATTGGGTGAGCTGAGCTATTCCAGAATCAGCACAGGGAATACCATCAGCTGAAGCGAGTGTATTTACTAGCGTAGGTCAACACCAGACCGATCTGCGCAGCACTTATACCTCTCACACCGTTAACTGCGATGATCGCAATCTGTTGAATGCATGATTAGTCCGTCTGAAGATACATCCTAAAGTGATTGTACGCACGAACAGTACAAGGAAGGCACCGCATGCATCTAATCGTACGGCAAGCCACCTAAGTTTGAGCTCCAGTTTCAGTTGTTATACCATTACCGGAACGCATGTGAAACTAACCTTTGATTCGTAACAGTCAAGAACAATGCACGGTTCTCAAGATCAATGTAGAACTCGTTGTCTTTCACGAATTGAAGCGTTTCTCCGTAACTGCGGATGGTGGGTAGCCCTGTAAAGTAGTGAGTACATCCGTGTGCGAGACAGCATAGTGCAACATACCTGTCAATGATTCAGAAAAATGAGAATAAAGAAGAGATCGGAGCAGGGAATCTAATTAGGGAGGTGTCAGATGAGCTACATCAGCAACTAAGCATTTTTCCGAGGGCATACTTACCGAGTCTCTTGACTTCACGAGCACTAGCTCTGTAGAACGACGCAAAATGCTGGTACCCGAACGTCATTACTACCACAGCAATGACTAAAATATAATCATGAGGTCCAGGTTAGGATGCGCCAAAGCCCGTAGGATGGAAATGATGACGCACGGAAGTATGGTTCGAGGATGGATATGATGATTACTGATCCGACAACGCTCGCCATTATGAGAATGACTGCTGCAATTGAGCATCTGATGACTCGGAGAATATCTAGCATGCATTACTTACACATCTTCATTGAGGCTATCCAAGGAAATAAAGAAATCGTTAAGTGAGAGCCAGACTTGTTTCATCTTTTCCACTCACTAGGAAGTTGGTTATCAACGTCTTCAAATTAGGACTCAGTTCATGTCGTTGACCGTCCACTAAATCTATACGCACTGTCAACATCCTTCCCAAAAACGCTCTGTACCCGTCCCATTGGCTGCCATAATCATTAGCTAACTCGTTCAAACTGTACAGATAGATGCACATACGGTTGTATCGAAGAACGACATTGGTGCGTACACAACATTGCGCGCGCCATCATTATGAAGATTTTTGGAAACCAAAGTCGACATCATATCGATTGCGAGGCCTCTGTTATTCGGGTCGGGATGAAGCAACATCGGTACACTCAGATGAAATCATCAACTATAGTCGAAAGACTCACAGGCCGAAAGTGAAGACTGCTTGAAATACTCCCAAACCAGCATACAATGTTTCGTACAAAGAAAATGGCCAGTCAAAGGTGCTGTTACGACAGATCAGAAGAATATATCTCAGAAGTTGTTCAATTGAGTAGAAGAAGTCTACGTACTTAGCCTGCCACCAAACCAACGCATACGAGCTAACGATTTGACTCCCTTGCATCATGAGCATAGCGAAGGTTATGAGAGGCGCAGTGATGAATCCCTTTCCAGCGATTAAGTAGGTCCGATAAACTGCAATAGCGACTCATCAGCTTGAATCGGATCCCAATAAACTAAATCGTCACGCACCAGACCACGACAAAGACCCCGTTGTCCGATGCTCCTTAACAATAAGCTTTCCCTCGATCTTCCCAACACCAGCACCCTTCCTCGCAGCTGCATCAGCTTTCGCTTTCATATCCTCCACAACAGCCTTGTTCACAGCCTGAGACTGATTTTCCGACCTCGAGTCGTTCCCACCGAACTCTTTATCAAGTCGAGCGAACTCTCCGTCTTTGGTGATAAGCTCCGCGTAGGAACCGTGCTCGGCGATTCTTCCGCTCTCCATTGTGTAAATGTAGTCGCAGTTGGAGAGGAAGTGGAGGGCATGCGTGACGAGGATGACGGTTTTGCCTTGTTTGACCAGGGAGTGGATGGCTCCGTGAAAGAGGGCTCTTCCGACGTGGGCGTCGACTATGGTGTAGGGTGAGTTAAGGCGCTAACAGGTACACAAACGACAAAGAATGGTTAATTACTCACCTGCAGATAATGGATCATCGAACAGGATAACGTCTGCATCGTAGTACAGAGCTCGAGCAATGTTAACCCGTTGGCGCTGCCCTCCACTCAAATTAATCCCTTTCTCGCCGATCTAAAAATCGAAATATCAGCCAAGCTATACCGGTACATTCACCACCTCGCTTCACCTCAGTCAAATCCCCATCAGGTAGCACTTGCAAATCAGGAATCAGACAAGCCTCCTCCATAACCTTCCAATACCTGTCCTCATCAAATGGCTGTCCAAACAGGACGTTTTGTCTCTACAGCACCACTAGTTAGTACGTGCTCCGTTACAACCTGAGTACAGGAATTCAACGGACCAGGGTAGCGTTTTGAATCCAAGCTGTCTGTGGACAATACGCGACGCGACCACCGAAAGAAAAGTCGCCTGAGATTTTTCGCATTTCTCCAACAAGGCCTTGTAACAAACTAGACTGTACACCCCTTTAGTATGTATTGAAGGCTTCCGATGTCATTGAATGGCAAACGTACCTTCCCGCTCCCTACACGTCCTACGATAGCTACAAGAGATTGCCTCCGTATACTCATATGAACATCCCTCACCCGGAACGGCTCAGCGCTCGCCGAAATATCTTCGGACATTCTCTTTTCTTTCTCCCTTATCTTCTCTTTATCTTTCACCTTCTCCAAGTCCTTAGGTGTGCCAATGACCTCCCACTCAAACGACACACCGTTAGCCTGCAGCGCGTATTCCTGCTCCTTATCAATAACAAAAGGAACGTCATCCATAGTCTCTGCTAGGAATATTTTCGTGAGTCTCTGAAGAGCGTTTAGGGCGTCGGTGGTGTTGGACATTGCGCGTGGGAGGAACATCATTGGTTGGCGGAGAAGCTGTCGCAGATATACACTACGTATCAGCCCCCACAGGGTAAAAAAAAGCGATTAGAGTAGACTGTACCTGGAATAAACTGAGCGAAGAAAAGATAATAGCGGCGTCGAATGTGGAGGATGCGTGTGCGTAGACTACGAATGCTAGTGTTGCGGCAAGGACCGGTACGGAATAGGCGAACGCCACGCTGATTCGTTTGTAAATTTCGAGATGAGAGACAGATACGAGATGAAGACCTCACTTGAAGGACTGCATATGATTCATCCATCTCACTCCTGAGAGTTCACTGCTCCTCGCTCCAAACATTCCTGCGCGGAAAGGGATAACAGGCGCCGAGCTCGGTCGTTGCGACTTCAAAAGGAGAAGGAGAAACTCACGGTTAAGAAAAGGTTCCTCATACGAAAAGTACTTCACGATCCGCATTATACCTGTCAATGTCATTACCCATCATCAATACCCCTCTTCTCCAATCAAAGCCATCAAGAGGAGAACAAAAGAGTATCTCACCCAAGACCTCCGTCAACAACCCTGCTCTCTTCTCCGTGAACTTGTTCGTCGATTTACGAGTTTTAAGACGGTGGGCCATGATCCTTTCCTGGAGGGGTGCTGCGAGGGGGAACAAAGCGAAGCCGGCTAGGGCTGAGGGGCCGAGCTGTTATTGAAGGAATTCAATATCAAAGACAAGGGAGGGAGTGAGAGGTAGGGTATACCTCGACAAGGAGGATGATCAAGCAGACCATGACTTGAATAGGGGCGGTCCAGCCTAGGTTACGTGCTTAGTATCTGCAGTAAAAGAAGATGACTCAATACAAGACATACCGAAGTGCTACATATATCAAAGTATTTAGTTCAATCTGACATTTCCTTGACGAAGATATAACTCACAAACCACTGCGCTGCCGTATCAACTCTACTAATCTATAATCATCAACTCATAGCATCAGGCACAGTCCTGCACACGACGAAGATACACGATTCCACATACATCTGTCGAGACATGATTGATAATAGCCGCATTCGAGAACTTGACACGCGATTTCGTGGATAAAACAACGCTTCTCTTGTATATGGAGTTTATGAGAGCTGCTCTTGCTAGGACACCTGTAGTCATTGAGCGCCAGAAAACCTAGAATGGAGGGAAATGATGAACATCCCATGATAGGGAATTTAAAATAGCGTGGGATAGGAGAGAAGGAGGGGCTTGTGGGAGTTTGACGAACCTGGTGTTGCGTGACGCTTGCGAAAATGACTAGGGCGCATAAACCGATTGCCATGCCTATTCCACGACCGACGTTGGGTAAAGGTGTACCGTTTTCTTGGGCTGATGCATGTTCCTCCGCGAACCGGATGATGGCCTATCGAGGATTTCAGATGAGTGGAACCAAGAACTTGAAGGGTGAGCGAGCTACCTTCACTAAGAGAGGACTCATCATGGAAGCCGTGTCACTGAGTATCTGAGGTATTCGTAAGCGATGGATTTATGAAACTTGAAGAGACGAAAACATACCTTAAACACAGCCGCACTCCAAAACATCCTCCCGAAAACATCATTTAAACTCCAAACAAGGCTCGGCTCCTTCCTAGCCTTATGTTTCCGCCAATAGGCCTCTAGAACCATACGGTTGGTATCGTAGTCACCGGAATAAACCAATGCCTTGCAGGACCAGGATAAGCGTCTCCACAGTCCGGGTTTGATTTCTCCAGAAGCCAGCTGTCGATTCCATTCTTCTGCTAGTTCGACTCTACGGGCCCATGCAGCGTCTAGTTTTTCTGAGAGGTATCCGGCTTCTTGTTCTGGGGACATTTTCCAGAGATCAGAGGCTTGGAGGGTTCGTTGATATCCCAGGGCCTAAATACGATTGAGGTTATGAATCGGAGCATGCGAGTCTTGACTTTCGTACCATTATCGGGGTAATCCAGCCGAAGGTTAACACGGAGAACAACGAAGCATTGACCAAGGGAATGACCTGAGGAATAAAAGTGAAAAGAAGTGGGTGATGAGATATCTAATTGAATTGACTTACCGGAACGTCAGAAACGCTTTCTGGAGGCGGCGGAGGCGGATGCTTCGGAAGCCTGAAAATGTCAAAATATACAATTGACCAGAACTCTCAGAGCACCACCACTAACCACAACTGCCACCATTTGCTCCGAATTCTAACTTTCAGCTCTCCCGTGTCCAACTCTACCCCCACAGCGCGACGTCCAGTTTCTCCCTCTACTTTTTCGGTCTTCGTCTTGAGATCATTGGGATCATTCGAGTCAGAGGCCTCCTGCATGGTCACGGGCCCGAGAAGGGGGGAAGGAAGGGATGCCAGGAAATGGGAAAGATAACGCGATATATATATACTATTACTCACCGCTAACTCACCGCGTCCCTCAGGTCAATGATGTACATCTCAAGGCTATTTTTGTTATTTCGGTATGATTTCCAAATTCTCACAAGGCTTTTTGGACATTGACTAGAATCTAGACGAGGGAAACTTGTACGGAAACTTTCCGTCGATTAGTCAAACATACTTATTGGTAGGTTTTCGGACAAATTCCGGCAGTCTGAAGAGGAGCAGGTTAGAATATCTTTTGTATAAAAATCCTCTATAGTCTACTTACAGGTCTCATGTGTTGACGGCTTCAGACGGCCTCATGGACGTTTGTTGGCAAGTTCCTGATGATTGTGCCGAAAACCGAACATGCCGTAGAGGGCCGGCATTTCGCGGCCCGGGAAATATTTCCAGCTTTTTTCCTGCTTTTGTGTAAATTTCCTTTCAATTTCTGACAATATCTCCTCTAAACCTGTTGAATTATGTATAAGATTTTCAACGTACGTCGTAGATTCTCTCTGAAAAACAAAATAAAAGCATAGAAATTAGAATTGAATTGAAATAGCCTTCGGTTGCGCAGCATTTCGACATCAGCTGTGTGGTTTCCAAATCTGGTGTTGCCAGCAGTCGCAGTCGTGATTGCAGTGCCTTTCATTCTGAACACGTCTTCACTTTTCTTCATCGTGTAGTCACGAAAATTCGTTGCCTAGACCAATGTCTGGCAATTTCAGAGCGCGACGACCTGCGTCACCGCCGCCAGGCCTGACGCCCACCTTATCTTCACAGCGGTTTCCACATTCTCGGCAGGACCATTTGGATGCGGATGCGAAGAGAGAGGCTGCCTCAAAGGGATATGTGCCAGGAAAGACAAAGGGTTTTCCTTCGGGCGGTATTAATGTGACGCCAGGAGAAGTCAGGCTGCTGGTGGTTATCGTTTTGCTGGCCTCGGCGGTACGCCTATTTCGTCTTTCGAGACCAAATAGTGTTGTGTGAGTATTCAGATTTTTCTATTCTTCATGTTTTTAACTGGGATTTCTGAACAGATTCGATGAGGTACATTTCGGAAAATTTGCGAGTAGATATATCAAGACACAATATTTCGTTGACGTGCACCCGCCTTTGGCGAAACTTCTCATTACATTGGCTGCTTTTCTCTTTGGATATGATGGTCATTTCGATTTTAAGGATATTGGAAAGTGCGTACCAGGGCTTCGCTTGCTAGTCTGTCTGCTAAATTTTGCCCTTCAGGGTGTACGAAAATGTACCATACGTCGCAATGCGCCTCGTTCCAGCTCTTCTTGGGATCGCTACCGTTCCCCTCGCTTACCTCACCTTGCGCGGTTTGGATTGTCGAGCAACTACTTCTCTTCTCGCTGCTCTATTTATTACCTTTGAAAACGGACTCGTCACACAATCTCGACATATTCTACTCGACTCTCCACTCATTTTTTTTACTGCTCTCTCTCTATTCACCTGGGTCGGGTTCTGCAACGAAGACAGACATAAACCCTTCACAGATTCATGGTGGACATGGCTTGTACTCTCTGGTCTCTCGTTGGGCGCTGTAGTGAGCTGCAAATGGGTCGGGCTGTTCACTATCGCTACTGTAGGCGTCAGCACGATATATCAACTGTGGCTCCTCCTAGGTGATCTCCGCGTCCCTCCGAGACTATTCATAAAGCATTTCACGGCGCGCGCGCTGTGTTTGATTCTCATCCCCATTCTATTCTATATGACGATGTTCCAAATTCACTTCATGATTCTTGGAAGCTCAGGTGATGGTGACGGCTTCATGAGCTCCGAGTTCCAGCACACTCTCGGCGGACGTGGGATGGCGGATACATTTGCTGATGTGGCTATCGGCTCTCAAGTCACCATCCGTCATGTAAATACCCAGGGTGGTTATCTTCACTCCCATCCTTCGAGTTACCCTGGTGGTAGCCATCAACAACAAATCACGCTCTACCCTCACCGAGACCATAATAACGACTGGCTCCTACTCAATGCTACTGCTGGAGACGAGAGTATCGTCGAGCCTACGGATTGGGCGAACGAACCAATCACCCATATTAAATCAGGCATGCGAATTAAACTGCGGCATATTGCGACAGATAAACAACTACACTCGCATGATGTTCGTCCACCTGTCTCGGATGTCGATTTCCAGAACGAAGTATCTGCGTATGGATTTCCTGGGTTCGCCGGGGATGCTAACGATGATTGGTTCGTGGAGATCGATCATGGGGATAGTAGGGATAAGGAGTCGGGGAAGAGGTTGAGGACGTTGAGGACGACGTTCAAGTTGAGGCATGCACTCACTGGGTGTTATCTGTTCTCGCATAAGGTGAAGTTGCCGGAGTGGGGATTCGAGCAGCAGGAGGTTACGTGTAATAAGAATGCGGTCAAGGCGAATTCGTTATGGTATATTGAGACCGCTACGCATCCTGCTCGTGAGTTTGTCCTTGACTATATTCCTGTCTATATTCGTGCTAATGGAAATTGATTTTTTTTCTCTCTGGGAATGCAGTACCGCCCGACGCACCTAAAGTCAACTATCGCCTTCCAGGGTTCTTAGCCAAGTTTCTCGAGCTGCAGCAGGTTATGTGGACGACCAATGCTGGGCTCACCGATAGGCATACCTTCGATTCAAGACCGGACGCTTGGCCTCGTCTTCGTCGTGGGATTGTATGCGCTCGCTTTCCCTTTCTACAGCGCCTTACTAACTGCTACGCATATAGAACTTTTGGGTCAAGGACCACCGTCAGATCTACCTCATTGGTAACCCGATGGTATGGTGGTTGAGCTCGCTTGCCGTAGCAGCCTATGTCACCGTTCGTGGGTTCCTCATTCTGCGCGCTAAGAGGGGTTACAAGGATTTCAACAACAGTGCGTCGTCATGTCGTTCTCATCCCTTTCAATAGTCACTGATTCATTTCCATCATAGCCACCGTCGTCAAATACGACTCCCTTTGCGGATTCCTCTTCATTGGCTGGATCCTTCACTACTTCCCCTTCTTCCTCATGAGCCGACAACTCTTCTTGCACCATTACTTCCCCGCGCTGTACTTTGCCATCCTTCTCTCGTGTGGAGTGTTCGATTTCCTTACATCGACGCTCCGACCGAGGGTTAGGTTGCAGATTGCTGCAGTGTTGATTGTTCTTGCGATTTGGAACTTCCAGCATTATAGTCCGTTGGCGTATGGGAGTCCGTGGACGAAGTCGAAGTGTCAGAGTGCGAAGTGGTTGAAGACGTGGGATTTCTCTTGGTGAGTGGGATTGGTTGAGTGGATGGTTCAGCTAAGCTCATCATGGAATTTCTTTTTTCTCCCTTTCATAGTAATGACTTCCTCGATAGCGTGAGTACTTGCTCATACTCCAATCCAATGCTTCGCTAATCACACCTCTTACAGTACTCTGACTATACCGGCGTCGCAGCCCCTACTCCACCAAAAGTCATTCCTCACACCACCGTCGGGAAAGAGGCCGACGGAAGGGGTGCCGTCGTCGTCGAAGACAAAGCGAAACAACAAGCTGCGGCCGCCGCAGAGGAAGAAAATACCTCCGCGTTCATCATCAAACCTGAGCCCGGAAGAGACATTTTCGCTAACCACCCTGACAACGACGTTAAAAGCCAGTCTCCGCCTCCACCGCCGCCTAGGCCTGCTGGAGAGGAGAAGATTATTAGCTCGGTCATCACGAGGCCTGGGAGTGTCGAGACGCCTGAGGCGGAGAAGGCTAAGGCTGGGAAGGTGGAGGAGGTTGTTGGCGAGGGTAGGGTGCTTGGGCATACGGCTAAGGAGGGGGATGCTAAGGATAAGAAGGTCGAGCAAAAGGATACGAAGGAGGCGCCGAAGGCTCAGACGAAGGCTGAGGATTCTCCTGCGGCGGACGCGAAAGACGGCAAGGATGCTGTTGATAAAGAAGGTGTTGATCCTGTACCACCTAAGAAGGAACATGGACCTCTTGAGGAGGAGGATGCTGTGGCGGATGAGGTTGCTCACGAGTTATATCCTGAAGAAGCGGACTGATTGAATTGAAAAGTAGAGCCTATTAAGTATGACCGCCTAGTTAGTCCTTTGTATATATTGTATGGTTGGGTAGGGATACATTTAATTTAATCACTGCTTTCGATTTAAGACGTGCCTCCGGCGCTTGACGAAGGGCACCAAGCGCCGAAGGCACTGTTTGGTAATTATTTACTTTCCTTACAGTACCGTGAAAATCAACGTCCCCCACAGGTCGCCCACATGATTGTGTGTTTCTCAATCGCCTTCACTGGGTCATTCGTTGCTTCCTTCATTCCCTTTGATTCGTGGCTTGCCGCATCCTTTCTTCCAAGTTCAGCCTCAAGACCTCAAGAAACAATGGGTAGCGTTACTAGCTATCTTGCCCAGTCCTTTCCGCCCAAATCAAAGTTCCATGTTGACGACATTCCTGACTTGTCTGGGCGTGTCATGATTGTCACAGGTGGGCTTTCATGTTAGCGTCAATTCCGTCTTCTCTAAAGTTTTTCAAACCGGTTGGGACAGGTGGAAACAGCGGAATTGGATACGAAATTGTCAAGGTAGGAGAACCGAACCCGCTCAGCTCCTCCTCCGTGGTCTCAACAAAGTTGTGCTACATCGTAGACAGGTGCTTCTTCTCAAGAACGGAAAAGTCTACATGGCTAGTCGATCAAAGGAAAAAGCAGATACAGCCATAGCTCGTTTGAAATCAGAAACCGGGGGTAAGGAAGCTCTGTTCCTTGAGCTCGACCTTTCCAGTCTGCCATCCGTACGCAAAGCTGCCGAGGAGTTCAAGACGTAAGTGGCGTAACATCTGCTCTGCGGAACAGACCAATCATCAATGCTCTATAGGAAGGAGTCGCAATTGCATGTACTGTTCAATAATGGGTCAGCAGTCCATTTTCGTCAGTGTCCTACATAAAATATCCAGCTAATTCCCATATATAGTGGAGTAATGAACACACCAATTGAGCAGCTCTCTGCAGACGGATATGATCTTCAATTTGCGACAAACGTGATGGGCCACTATGTTCTGATCAAGCGCCTCATGCCCTTACTCATTGCGGGCGCACAAGCTTCTCCTGATAAGAAAGCTCGCATCGTGAACACTTCCTCATCTGCAATGCTCTTTACTGATACAGTAGACCTCGAAGCGATGAAGGACGGACCAAGAAGAAAAGCTCTTGGATCTGGAAAACTCTACATGCAGAGCAAACTCGCGAGTACTAGATGCTATAACTGATACTACTAATAGTGATCTAATGGAATAGGCAAACATCATCCTGTCCAACGAACTTGCTAAAAGATACAGCTCTGAGGGCATTGTTTCAACAAGTCTTAACCCTGGAAATCTCAAAACAGATCTTCAACGACATACACCTGCTTTATTCATGATTCTCTTCGTAAGTCAGGAATGATGCATAGTCTTTTAGATTTGTTTCATTTACGAGTCTCCGAATTGCCAGGGCTGGCTATTCTCGCCTGCCCCATATGGAGCTTTGACACCTCTTTATGCTGGCGTCTCGACTGCGTCTGCGGACTTGAACGGCAAGGTATGCATTGTGTGTAATAATCAGGCTGTTGTATCTTCTCATGCTCCGTACAGTATCTCATACCATGGGCAAGGGTTGGGAAGATGCGGCCAGAAGCCGAAGACTCTATTCTTAGAGAAAAGCTTTGGACGTGGCTGGAGACAGAGACTCAGGAATAAGATTATCGAACCTCTGACAGTTCAATGTATGTACTTGTATATTGTAGGCTAGACTTCAAAGAAAGCTAGTTACGATAACCCATCATTTACAGCAGCTGTACAATCACTAGTATCTCTTAGGGCTCATGATACAGAATTGCTTAGCCAGCACAGCATAAACCCTGATGTGGATTCCTGTGTAGAAGCATTCAAGTTTCAGACGGCGGAAGCATACTAATAGGAAAACCAGCACTCAAGCTGGGTCCCATTGAGCATAGATCTAGGAGTATATGCTCTTGCATGCTCAAAATCTTCCTGCGTGAAGGCAAGGAAGGAGAGTATCGATGGGCATGTTCACTTGCAGGCTCTCAGACGAAGTAGTTCTCAATTCGTGAACAAATACTGGTTTAAATCCGTACTACAAAACTACCATATAAATCACAATCAGATAATATGTACATTGCTGATATTCAAAATGCAAGTTCTACTTCTTCAACTTCTGTAATAGCAACTTTAAACATTCCAAAATTCAACAGCCTGCTTCAAAAAAATTTCAACTGGCAGTGGAGAACTCAAACTCGCTTTGCTCATCTTCTTGCTTCTGGACCAGAATGCAAGCGACGAATGCTATCAGTACGCTCAGTAGTTCTTCCTCGAGCTCGCGATTCAGTGGAATTCCCGCCACTCGTGCCAGCATCATTGTTGCCGCGAGAATGTGCTCTGGAGGTTGAGTCAGACCTGCTATCCTGCATGTGTCGGCTGCTTGATGCATAAGACGAGCTTGGACCAAGTTGACTTGAGCGGGAAGTTTGATCTGCTTGGTAGCTCGGAGCAGTGGCCGTTGTTACTGGGATAGACTGGACAGTGCCAGGCATCATGCTACTAGAATTTGCACTAGTAGGATAAGTATGTTGTTGTGAGCTGTAGGAAGTGTACTGAGAAGACTGTGTAGGGTGGGAAGCAATAGAACGAGGTTCGAGGCTCATTGGACCAACAACATATTCATTGGGTGAGCTACGCATTCTTGTGTTCCGTTATCATGACGATCGCTACTCAGGAACTGTGTACGTCTCGCGTCTCTCAAGATGTCGGATGGATTCCCTACGGCCCACTGATCATGACCGCTACGATAGCCGGAGCCTCGGATGGGAACAGGAGCAGTTGATGTCGGAATAGAAGGACCACCATAGGTATCGGATCCAGAAAGGGACGCACGTATATCGCTATCGGTAAGACGTGCAGCTGAAGACCTCTGAGCGTTATAGTCTGGATAAGTTACGGTGTGCGCACGACGGCGAGACCGATGCGATGCATCTGTCGAGAAGCCACCGTTGCTGGAGTGGTGATGATTGCTGCGAGACATGTTTATATGTACTATCGAATGTGTCAGTAGCACAGGCTAGAAAGATATGGGTAAGCAGAATGAGTACCTGTGGTATAGCTAGTGGCAGATAGCGTTGAAAGTAGAGTGAAATGACGCAGACAGCCGAGTGAATGATGAAAGTAAACCTTCGACCATGCTTAAGTACCAGAGACTGCATACACGATACAATTTTGGACATCTTAAGCTTAATGATTGCCCATGGTAAGAGCTCTGAGCTGTGCGCTTTTAGCATAGTTACATTTTGGATTGAGCTTGGACGTTGCCACAGCATATAGTAGCTCTGGTAGATTTGATTCGGTGGCAGCAGATGGTTTTCGTCATAACAAGACTCTTTGAGGATAGACTCCTTCAGCTATCGAGATGAGTTCTCAAGTTGTCTACTGCTTCAGGTCTTTGTTAGTATATGTCCGTTAAATATGATTGCGTGCAACATACAGTCCAATATGGATCCGTAACAAGGGCTCTGAGTAACGTACTTCCAGCGCAGTAGCACCTTTTTTGGCCCTGGAGTTTGCTATAAAATGGAATGACGGTAAAAAGCAGCAGACGGTTTACAGTACTTATAGTGCCCAAGTCTCTTTGAGGATGAGGTCTTTCGGTTATCTGCTACTGAACAAGATCAGATGTCAAATCGGCAAACATATGGATTTTGAATAGGTCTTACGTTACACGTATCAAATAAAGCTGTGTCGAGTAGCTAGATGACTGTGATAAGCCTACATATTCCTTGAGAGATTGACGTTTACGTAAAAGTTATCTGCTTCAAGTAAGGTCAGCAATCACCTAGCACGCCTATGTTCTCAGAATGACCTTCTTTAAGTTTACCAGACAACCTGGCATATAAATGGTTGACTATTTTTTAGATATTGATAGAGTTGAGCATAGTATTCTCCAAGGGGTGTGGTGTGTTCTGTAACTAGAAGACATCACTTCACTCGCCTCCGAAACAAGAAAGCCAGGTTTAACAGAGACTTGAACATGGGCTTTCGTTATAAACCTAGTCGAAAGTGAGGATCATCCATGTCCATTGCTACCTTCATTCATATCATCCCTAGTATTAAGTTGAGCAAAGCAAAGCTATGCAAGAAATCACCTGCTCTGTGAATCTGTCAATCGAAGCACAACCGCCAGCGAAAAGTATCTTGAAGGTATCTCTAATTCTTCAAAGCAAGCATCAGACTAAGTGCTGATTTGGGACGAAGAGCCATGCTAGACAGATCACTGAAACGTTGAACGTTGAAAAAGGCGTGCCACTGGAAGTTTGGCCAGGAGCCGTGCCTCCTAGCACAACGCCGATCATTGTCGGGCGTATCTCTTGCAACGAACTCGGTGATGAGACACGCACTGTCTCGGACATATCGGACACATCGGACGCCCACATCGAGCTCGAGTACTAGCCAATCTTGAGTTCTGTGCTGTATGATGACTGTCGACACAAGGCCGAAACTATCAGTAGGATGTAGTATGAGAACCACCTGGGCGAGTTCTGGCAGCCGGTATATTCAAGGCTAGAGAGAGAAATGAGCTGGTTCGAGGGATCGGCTACAATAATTGTCTATTCACCGTCTGATCCTTCACTCATGTCATTTACCGACAGCACCATTTGGTAATTCCGTTGAACTGGGATTCTGGCTGCGTGTGTGGGTGGGCGTAGGGTGGGCGTAAGGTGGGCGCAATTCTGAAGTTTTCACACCAATATATTTGTGGAATTATGTATTACATAAACAGAAGACATCCTTTTTGGGAGGATACTTACGTGCTGTTAAGTACCGCGGTGTCCCTTAGGATCTCTTGACTCGTTTCCGCCACCATGAACTCCGTTATCATAGGTTGCTCTGTCGAGATGATAGTATGGAATCCCTCCTCCAATATACCCAACAATATCTTCTTTCTTATTTATCTTTCGTATATCGAGACTCACATTCCTTCCTTCCCTTTATAGACACACTCCTTCCCATTTTGTTTCACCCCTATGTTTCTTATCGCTCCCCTTAGCATCCGGGACTCCTTGGCACGTTCCTTTAGATTATTAGTTTTACCGGTCAGTATGATCGACCACTTATACTGCGTAGTACAGTAGATTTGCACCTCAGTCGTTCCCACTTCCTTGTGTGTCCGCCTGAGGTGTGTATACCATTTCTTATTCTTCTTTTATTCAATACTTACTCATTATTACTACAGTATCCGTCATCGTACTTACTTCGTACTCTTCTGCGTCAGGTACTGTAGTAATCCAATCAGTCGTTCCCACTTCCTTGTGTGTCCGCCTGAGTATCCGTCATCGTACTTACTTCGTACTCTTCTGCGTCATGCTCGCTCTCAGCAGTGTTTCTTTTGTTGTACTTTCGAAGGAATAAGGACAATTCTCGTCACCTACCTCTCCCGCCTGGCCCTCGGCCAGACTTCCTTCTAGGGAACTTGAAACATCTTCCTTCCGGAGGACAAGAATGGGTGGCATATGAGGATATGTCTAAGGAATACGGTATATATTTCTCTTCTTGAGATATGAAGCGTTCGAACTGATAGCGAATGCATTTCAGGAAGTGATGTCATATTCTTGAACGTACTAGGGTCTCCCATTCTTTCCATCAACTCGTATGAAGCAGCAGATGAACTGTTAAATAAGAGAGGTGCGGTATGGTCAGATAGGTAATTACTTCAGCCCCCTGTTTGCTGAATTTGTGCTGATGCAAGCTAAAATTATCAGACCCCGGTTGCCCATGATCAAGGAACTGTGAGCTTTCGTTTTCAACTTTTTATTTGATGTGTTAGAACTTAGGTGCTATTATTGATTATACATGTAGGATGGGTTGGGACTGGAATCTTGTCTTGAAGTCTTACCACGAAGACTTTGCCATACACCGTCGAATTGTGCAGCAACATTTCCAGCCGAACGTAGTCGCAGAGCAATATCGGCCCGTCATGCAACGTGAAGTTAATGTGCTGTTGGGTAACCTACTTAACAGCCCTGACAAAGTAGCTCGTCATCTGAAACGGTGCGGTTTCCTCCTTTGAAAGTCTGATGTCGTTGACTGCATACTTACGGCAAAGAGATTTAGTATGGCTGGGGCTATCATAATGATGGTTACCTATGGGCACCAGGTCAAGACAGACGATGATGAATACGTTCAGTTGGCAGAAGAAGTGCGAAAGCACTCGGAGGAGACGCCAGGTGCTGCTTTGGTGGATACGCTGCCCATATGTGCATTCTTTTGTCTCGTTGTCATTGTACTTCTATCATATTAACCTTTGTTCTCTAGTAAAATATCTTCCCGCGTGGATGGCCTCTTTCAAACGTACTGCGTTGCTCAGAAGACAACTAGCAGTGAAAATGCGCGAGGTGCCATATCAAATGGTCAAGGAAAAGATAGTCTGTCTATTTACCATGGTGATGACTGTGAGTCGGGGAATTAACTTGTATTCTTAGGCGTCTGGGCAAGCGATCCCGTCTATGGTCAGCAGCCTCCTAGAAGAACGATTCAGCGCGACTGGAACCGATGATGACGAAGTCATTAAGAACTGTGGCGGCGTTGTATATAGTGGTAAGTGAGACTTTCTTATAGTCTAGCCGGGGATCTAGAAGGTCTTCTTATCTATCAATTTAGCTGGAGCTGATACTGTGCGTGTACAACTTCTGTTCTCTTCCGAGTAACTGGCATTTCATCTACTATTCATCATCTACAGACTGTGGCTGCATTGACGAATTTTGTGCTTGCGATGATACTGTATCCGCATGTGCAGACGAGGGCGCACGAAGAGCTTGATAGGGTCATTGGTCGGGGCCGACTTCCTCAATTCAACGACCGAGAATCTTTGCCTTACATCAACTGTATTGTGAAGGAAGTACTTCGCTGGAAGGCCGTGTCGCCGTTGGGTACGTCTGCAAGGCCTGAGCCTCCTCCTTTTTGTCATGAAACTTCTTTAGGAGTCCCACACTACACTACCAAGGCCGATGAATTCCGCGGCAGATATATACCTGCAAAAACAACGGTGCTGGCCAATATCTCGTTCGTATGAACTTTTCAGTTTTTAAGCTTTCTGATACAATGCCCTTACAGGGCTATGCTTCACGATGAAGGTGTATATAAGAATGCGGAAACGTTTTTCCCTGATCGTTTCATGACGAATGGAGAGGTGCCTGCGGCGCCGGATCCAGCCCGTGTAGTTTTTGGATTTGGAAGAAGGTCAGTATCTCTCCTGGTAATAATATTTGCTTGAAGCTTATTATACCTCATTTCAGGATCTGTCCTGGGCGCTTCTTTGCTGATGATTCGATTTGGCTTACGCTGGTGTCTATTTTGCACGCCTTCAGTATCACCAAAGCCATTGACGGAAGTGGGCGTGAGATACAGCCTGCGGTTAAGTGGAGTTCAGGATTAGTTAGGTATGAACTTCACAGTGTATGAATTCGTTAGTACTAATGACCTACAAACTCCAGCATGCCCGGCTCTTTCGCTTCTACAATAGAACCACGGTTTGATGGTATCAAGAAATTGATATCTACAACACAAAGCAGCGAGTTCGATACCAGTGCTTGAAATTTTTTCAGCTTATAGTATTTCAATATTGAGATGTGAGGTTGAATTGCGCTTTGCCGGGTATCATCATTCAAGAAAAGCGGATATATATGCAGATGTTATTTTGGCTACAATATAGGTATCTGTAAATTATTCTATGAGATTCTAGTTGTGTCCGATGTTCCTAGTAAATTATATTCTTTGTTCCCCTGATCTCTCATGGATTGACACGCTACCTCTTTAAGCAACCGTCAAGTTGGTCTGAGCCTTGATATCCCGTGAGCTTGAACCAACGTAGAGAGTGTACTCTCCAGCGGCGATCGCCCACTCCTGGGCAGCAACATCCCAGTAGGTAAGATCACGATTCTGCAACGTGAAAGTCGCAGTTCCCGACGCCCCAGCGTCCAGCGTCACCTTATCAAATCCGCGTAGCTGACGTACAGGTTGATCAGCTTCATCTGGGAAGGCAACATACAATTGCGCGACTTCAGCGCCCGCCACGGTGCCATTGTTGGTGATATCCACCGTGATTGTCGCGGCATCGTACCATAGGTCAGCTCGCCCACCGACGCTGAGGGCTCCAGACATATAC